>VWPU01017228.1:0-56032 GCA_013398955.1 Callaeas wilsoni
AAAAATCTTAAATTTTGTGTTACAATGTTACAAAACGTTACAATAGTGTTAAAATTTTACCACAAGGATTAACAGGAACCTCTCTGTGTTCCCCTCCTGCCTTTTCTTCCTGGTTTTCAGTTTCAACTCTATGTTGCTGCTCCAGCCCTTTCTGATTTTATTTTATCCTCCTTGCACAAAGACTCTTGTCTTTTAGGACTTGTCCCTGTTCCCCGAACTATTTTTACCAGTTCCACCTCAGTCTCTTTCCCCTCTGACTCACTGCTGGGAATCCTCCCCTGGATCATTCCTCCTTTTCTCATCCCCACAGCATCACTCCTCCTCTGCTCAAGGTCAGAGCAGGAATCACTTTTCAATTCCTGGCTATAAAAAAAGTGATATCTTGGAAATCCAGTGCCTGAGGGTAGACTGATGACTGCTCCTTCCAAAAGCAGAGCAAACAGGCTTCTGTGGCTCTTGCAGGGCTTAGCCGAGGTGCCCATCACTCGTGAGGTTTGTACACTGAAAGGGGAAGTGTCCTTACTGTTTCTGTTTGGTCCCCCTGCAATGTCCTTTGGATGTTCAACATCTGCCAAAAAAGACTGGGCACTGTGTGGGAGCTGGGGTGCTTTTGACCCCCTTTCTGACTCCCTGGTCAGAGACCAGCCACCAGCTCCTCCCTGGAGATGGCCACCTTCAAAGGCAAAACTCCATTTCTTGATCCTGCCTCCCAGCATTGCTCCTGCAGAAAGTTGTTCTCCTTGTCCTGTTAATAAATTTTTAAAGGCAATAAATCTTCGCTTCCTTTAATAATTCATTTCCATCTGACCAGGTTCCAGGTGGGTGTTTAGGCTCTCACTTTCTCCTGGGACTTTGTAGATGGCAAGGAGCTTGTAAACCACATCATCTGGAAATGCAGGTGCTCACAGCCCTGCCCTGAGCCTCCCCGGCTGCCTGGGAGCTGCTCCTTTGGCTGCCCGTCAGCAGAGGCGTTCAGGGAAGCTGTGGCTTTAAGAGCCGCATGCCTTCCCAATGCCATGCCTTTGGGGTTGTGCTCTCCCTCCCCCAGACCTTAGATTCCCTCTCTGCAGGATGTCGGCTGTCCTCCTTGTCTCCTCCCTTCAGTGGGATGGCTTCCTCTGCTCTTGCTGTGATAAGAGTTTGTTTTCTTCTCCAACATACCCTGGGCTAATACCACTCTCTGCATTTTTCTGCTTTGATACCTGCATTTATGTTCTGATTTCGTTCTCTCTCCTGGGGCCATACTGCTTTTCTTTTCTCACCCAAAGCAGCTCTGCAGTAAAGACAGGTATAACTAATAGCACTGGGCTTCATCAATGAAGCAGAGTTCAATTTACCCTTTGCAGAGATCGTACAGGCAAGAAACATCAGGCTAAGATTTATGTGGAACTGTTCGTCTAAATGGGCTTCCTACTTCCTTATTTCCATGGAGCGAGGAAGCCGCCAACATCTGCTCTGTGCCTGATACCACTTCCGATTCCACAAGTAGAAACTTTTCCCAAGAGACAAGGAGCAAGTATTTTCCCAAGCTGGTGGGGTTATTGAATCGGGAGCTCTGTTTCCATTAGGGAGATGGATAGGGGCAGGGTGTGGGTTTGCTCTGCAGCTCCTGGCTGCACACAGCCTGCATGAGCAGTGGAAATCCTTTGCTTCAGGCAGCTCGAGCACCACATGCTCTCCGAAGGGAAGGGGAGACACACAGCTTGAAGTCAGTCTTCTCAGCAGGCGTGAGGGCAGAGGAGCTCTTGTTTTGCTCAGGCACCATGCATTTCCCATCCTCTCCAGAGAGAAACCCCACTGTTGCTTCCATTGTTGCTGTTGTGCAGGGCTGATGTGAGAGGTGATGCTTCTCTTGCCCAAACTGTGGCAGTCTTGTCTCTGGAGGAACAAAGTGCAGCTACTGGAGGACAAGCAGCATGTCCAGAGCAGGCTCTCTGCTGCTGGGCACTCCAGGGGTTTGGTGCTGAAGGAAGACTCCAGTGAGACTCAGACCCACAGAGACCCTTTTACACCCAGGCTTCAACTAGAGAGAAACCCAGTTTTCTGCCTGTGGTTTGTGTGTTTTATGGCTTTTGGAATGTGTTCTAAGGCTCTTACGTGTCACATGTGGCCCCCTGCATGGCTGTGCAAGCATCCCAGCATTTTACTGTGCAGAAACTCCTGCCTTCACATGGAAGGGGACGTTGAAACTAATGAAAAATAGTCTGATTTTGTACTAGACCTGTAACAAAATAATTTGAGGAGAATGTGTTAACTTTTGTTTTATTTAGCTTTGCCAACTTTCAAGTCAGCTCTCAAGCACCCAGAAGGTTTTAGAAAATGTTTAATCTAACTCAGACAATTTCCTGAACTCCCTAACTGGACCACCCCATTTTCTGAAACACTGCCAAAAGGCCTCAGTTACTCACAGGCTCCGGCGTGCTGCTCTTTCACAACTCCTTGCTGTCCTCTCACCCCTCTCTCGAGCCGTTGTGCGTGCCTTAATATAGCCCAGAAAGAGGAACCTCCCAGACCTCGCTGTCAGTGCCTGATGGAGCAAACACTGCCAACAGGGCCGGGGTGCCTGGTGAACCAGTGCCTCAGTCACTTCCAGGCTGTGCATGGTGTGAGCACGGACACCCAACCTGCTTGCCTTAGTCCGCTGCTCCAGGTGTGCCCTGTCCACCCTCCCAGCCCTGCTGCCCGTGGCATGAGCCTCTGAGCTCGGTGTCTGTCCCTGGAGAGGCAAAGGACACTCCCTGTAGTGGCCCTGCAGGACAGAGCCTTTCTTCACCCTGGCTCACACGCTGGGTTTGCTGTCCTGATGTCTCTGATCCTCCCTGCCTGTGCTTGGCAAAAAGCAAGAGGGGCAGTTTCTCATGGTCCCAGGACAAGGATGATGGTGAGCATCACCTCTCTTCTCACCTCCCTCACTGCTGCATGCTGAGTCTATGCAGCTCTATACACAGGGGCACACACAGCACACGAGGATGCCAGAGCCCTCAAAGATCCATCTTTCCAATCTTAAGAACTATTTATTTTTCCAGCAGAGCTGGAGCGTAGCACAGTTTTAACAAAGCTGCAGCAAACTGGGGTTTTAGTCACTCCCTCACCAAGAAATGCTTGGTGTGCAGGGCATGTGATGTGATAAAAGTTTCCTCCTCAAACTTAGTTTCCTGCTCTTCTCCTGTGCTTCCCTCTGTTGTCCACCCACATCGCTGGCTCCAAATAAGGGCAGTGAGCTCCCTAGAGCTCTCCACCACCTACTCATTGCACTGCTGTCCTTCCTCCCCTGCCTACTTACCCTGTCCCCTCCTGGTCACAGAGGAAGTGGGATGACAAGGAAATCTGGCTCGACTTTTCCAGGGATTTCTGGAGGAATTTGTTCTTTTTCCCTGTACCTGGACCTGGACCTGGACCTGGACCTGAACCTGGACCTGGACCTGGACCTGGACCTGAGTGATTTATCTTTATGATTTTTACTGGAAAAGGTGTTAGGCACCCACAAATCCAAATGAAATAAAAAGCTGGAGGGAAGAGGATAAAGACAGCAGTAAGAAAAGTGATGAATGAAGCTTCTAGGGTCTGCAGCTTCCTCCTGGTTAAAACTGTCACAGACCTCACCAGAAGCCATCCAAAGTGCTGGGGTCAGAACTTGCCTCACAGCACAGTCCTGCCGTGGGATGCTCAATCCCAGCATGTGCAGGAAGCTGGTGATGTTCCCAGCTCCCCAGGCAGGGCTGGAAGACGTGATGAAACCTCCAGAGTGCAGGGCTTTCCTCTCCTCTCCCACTGGAAGCATCTTTGCTGCAGAGGGGACACAGCCAGTAGGGAACAGTAATTTTGTGAAGGCAAAATATTGCCAAGGGCAAGGGCTTTCTTGGAGGCAGAGCCATCTGGGAATGGCAGAGCTGGGTTCCACATACTCGGGATGGATGGCTTTCCTTGGATCTTGTAGGTGAGATGCATCTCTTAGGAGTTTAAACCTCCTGCTTCCACTCACTGAAAGTCTCTGCTCTGATCAGGATGGCACTCAGGGTTCCATAGCTTCAGAGTCAAGGAGTTATTGCTCAGATATAATTTCCCTATCCTTCACAGAATTATTGCAGCAGGGAGAGGATTAACAGGTATGCAAATCACAGTGGAGGCTGGGGGAGAGCTGTGCTAAAAAATTAATAAATGCCACGGTGGTATTGCTGTTCAAGCTCTACGGTGCCTTTTTAGGAAAACTAATGTGTTTGCAGGGTGACTGCAAGCCTGATGGGAAGAGGGAAGCCAAGAGCCAACCTTCCCCCTCCTAGCTCCTGCGCTGGGTCAGGTAATAGGATCTCCTGCACAGCTGGGGCTGGGAACAAGCAGCCAGCACCCCCTGCACATGCACACACACACAGAGACTGTGCAGAACTGCAGCGTGTCCTTCCTCAGATGCTCAGGACTGCTGCATGCTGAGGAGGGGAGCTGGCAATTGGGGGCAGGAGCACAGCCAAAGCTGTCTGCTAAGCCAAGTGAGCAAGGGAAGGCACTCGCCAGAGTGTCTGTCTCTGCTGGGACTGACTGTGGTCCCTGACACGCTGGGCTGCGTCGAGACTTCATGTCATCCTGCAGCCGCACGGCACAGCCTGCTCCTGCCGTCTGGCCGTCATCTGTCGGTGGCCAGCAGGGCCAGGCAGCAGCCAGGGTGAGCAGGCAGCTGAGTCCCTCCTTCACCCGGGGTTCGTCCCCAGCCGCCCCGTCCCAGCTCCCTGCCCGGGTCTGATTTAAACGGGAGGCAGCACATCTGCACCCCCACCTCACCTACACCAAGAGAGTATGTAGAGTTGCAGGGGGTGGCTAATGGCAAGCCAGAGTGATTTGAATAAGTCCCTTAGTGCCCAATCTCAATTTCTAAATAAGTCTGCTTTAAATTACATTGATGTATGATTCACATAGTTTTATTTGATCAGTCAGTGGTGCTGCAAACCTTCAGGCGCTTTAGGTGTTTCTAATCTCTCCATCCTGTTGGATGGAGGCACCACTTGCAAAAGGCTTGTTTTTAACCCCTGAATCCACCAGCCACTCAGCCAGGACCAGCCAGAAGCCTGTCTTCTGTCCTCTTACTGGGGCTCTTTTCCTGGTGTCCTGGTGTGATCATAGCATGGATTATCCAGCATCTCTGTGGTCTCCTGCTGTCACGCCAGGACACTCAACAAGAAACCGAGGTGAAGATATTTTGGACACTGGTTGTGACAGTCCACATCTCTGGGAGTTTACATTTTAACATTTGTAGCAGGAAATCAGGTCTCTCAATGTCACAGGGTTAGGCAAATACCTGATAAGGAAATAAACCTGTCAAATAATTTTGCTTTACAAAGGACCAAGCCCCGAAGAAGTCTCTGTTGTGTATTTTAAAAACTGCCTCACGCCTTCACAAACAGACTGCCTGGGATACTGCATTCCTGTGCACTTGCGAGCCACTGGCAGCAGAAGAGGGACCGTCCTTGGGGCTGTTTTGCTGTGATTCAGCACCAGCTGCTGAGCAGACCTGCTCTGCTAATCCTCCTCCTCCACACACTCATCCTCATCCTCCTCCTCCAGGGCTGACTGGGTGAGGGATGGGGCTGACTCTCCTTGTTCTGCCTCTAAAGCAAAGCTGAGGGCCCCACGGAGCACCGAGAGTTACCGCAGGTGAAGTGAACGCAAACACTGAGCAGGAAAGGCTTTAAGGTTGTTACAAACTTGGTGGGGTGTTTGAAGCCCTGGAGAGTCAAACGTGGGCTGAGCGTGAGGCTGTGCTTTTGAGGTGATCTGCAGCTGTAGAAATAAGCCTGGGAAAGGGCTTTATGGATTCCCCCAGCCTGAACTGCCTGTGCCACATCTGCTGTGCTCACAAGATAGCCTGAGAGTGCCTGGGCGGCAGTGGGTTCCTTCCCTCCTGACAGCTCTTGTTTACTATTAAATAACCTTGAAGACAGAGACGCTGCTTTGTGTCCACAGAGCCGTGCGCTTGTCTGAGCCGCTGCCTTCCCCAGAATAACACACCCTCCCTTCTCGAATGTTTCCCAGCACACAGAGCTGCTGCTTCCCACTACCCAGGGCCCCGACTCCCAGATTTACAAAGCACCTTTTTCCTGCAGCATATTTGCATCTCTTTGTTGATTTTGCTAATCAAGCTCACTCCCGAGCCTTTGAAAACAGCAGTACTCAAAGGCACTCCATCTCTTTGGGCATGGCAGCCATTTCAGGAGAGGTAACCCCTTGGGGACCAGGCAGGTTTGGTCACTGGGCTGTTAAGGGCTGTGTTGGGAGCAGCAGCTGGTGGATGGGCAAAGCATCCAGGTTTCGGAGGCACAGGCTTACCCAACTTTCAGAGCCAAGGTAACGCCACACTGCCACCAAAAGGGGAACACTTCCCTGCCTCTCCCTGACCCCTTGCCCTGCTCCCAGACCCAGGCAGCATTGCCTCCTTCCCTTGCAGGGGGATGGGTGATCTCCCACCCTGTACCATCCCACCCTGTCCTCGCCCACACTGAAGGGCTTCTGGGTCTGGCCTCTGCTGGTTTATTGAGTGCAACCAGCCCATGTGGGGACATTCCCAAGCACTGCCGTGGGCTGAGCTGGCCCTGCAGGGAGGTGCCCCAAATCCCCCGGTAACACAGGTAAGGTTCCTGGGCTGGGAAAGCTGAGTTGTGCAGGGCAGCCAGGCAGCTACAAAGCCACCCTTGTGACATGGAGCTAGGGGACAGAAGGATGAATGAAAACCCAGCTCCATCCCTTGCTTAACTGCCCATGGGTTGGCCCAATTCAGAAGGAATTACATTTGTGTAGGCTGGCAGGTCACAAAGATACTTTAAAGTGATATTTACCCTGAGATGTCACGAAGTGGGGAGACAAGATACTCTGCTTCAAACTATTTGCTGCCCTTGGTGCTTTATGCCGTCAGTTCCAGCACCTCAGAAGGGAGCCCAAGCCCAGCCCCACGGAGTGGTCAGACACCAAATGCCCATTAGATTCCTGTGGTGGTGGAGGAACTTCTCCTCTACAAGCACCTGCAGACCACTGACGCAACACGTGGCAGTGGCAGCCCAGGTCTCCCCACTGCCAGTGCTGGGCTCTGCGGTTACCAGCAGCAGTTTGAGAGCAGCCAGGCCAGGCTGTCACAAAAGAGTCCCTTCGGCACATGTTGGCTTCAGCGCTGAATTTACATACTGTATTTTCCAAGGGTTATTAGTGTTGATCAGCTGTTAAATAATCTGCCCTTTTCATTTCAGGAGGCCTGTCAGGACTTGCCTTCATGTAGGCTTTACTTAAACAGGAGTTTTATGGCATATTGGAAAAGGGTTTTCATTAGGTAGCCTTTTCCTTGAAATTTCGACAGCTACAAATACTAAACACTGTCTCTGACATCATGAGCGTCTGCCACATGTGTTGCCTAACCCTCTACATCCTCGGTGTGTGGAAAAGCCTGCAGTCACAGAGCAGTGGAAATCGGGCTGCAGTCCCACTGGCACTCCTCACTGTGCCAGGGAAAGCCCCAAGTCAGGAGATGAAGATAAATGCAGATCTCACATCAGAAAATTAAATTATGCCATGTTGGAGAAGGGCACTCTGAGCTTGCTGTACACAGGTTTTAAAAACAGCCTCAGCCTGCTCTGCACATACAGGGATACAGTCTTTGGGGTGACTTATAGCTGCATTTCGGCATCCTTGGTTTTATCTGTGTCTCTTCAGGGCCATAAACCCTTTCCAATTAGCCAGAAACAGCAGCTCCAGAGCCCGGGGAGGCTGGGAGCACGGGCCAGTGGTTCAAAGGGGGTGGCTTGTGACTCACAAGGAAACAGCAGGATGGGGTAAGAACCGCATTTTGTGGTTAGGCAACACCGTCGAAGGACTCTGGAAAGTCAGGTCAGGAAAAAACCTCACTTCAGGACTGAGGGGGACTGCAATAACAGTTTAATTACATAATTACATGGTTTCCTCACATGTAATTATGCCCACTACCCTACAAATTTTTAAAAGAGCCAATGAAAGGAAAGGAATGAAAAATATGGATGTGGTAGTAGGGATCTGAGGAGGGGGTTGCTATGCGTACTGGATAGTCTTGAATAGCCCAGCAGAAAAATGTTATGCTACTTTGAGGGCAAAGGACCTTTGCTGTCACCAGCAAGTGAACTAAAACACCTGCTTGCAGGACAGCCCCACACTCCACATCTCCCATTCCTCCCACCTGCAGATTTTGAGTGCCTGTGGAACTCCAAGGACTTTTCACCACAGTTCCTTCAGCACGAGGGAAGAACCCCACAGTGCTGGGGGAGTTTGCTGCCCACTGCCCACCTGCCATGCTGGGGGCAGAGCTCCGCCCTCCTCCCCAGGGCTGAGCCAAAGCTGGTGTGTAGGTGATACCTTCAGGTGGTTCCCGCCTGCTGGCAGAGAAAAGGGGGAGCAAGGAGGTCCCTGCAGAGCCGAGATGGCCTTGTTTCCCTCAGCCATGCCCAGTAGGATGAGAGGGTGGCAGTGGGTACCACAGCAAGCTCAGTCTTCACTTTCTCTCCCACTACTCCTCTGGGGAGAAGAAACAAAAGCAACCGTGAAAACCAACTGATTTGACTGTAACAAGCCATAAAACATGGGATCAGCTCTCCACCGCTGGGTCACCTCGCCAGCAGAGCGCTTGGTTGTGCCTTGCTGGTATTGCCTGTATTACGGTCATCAGGCAACAAAGCCAGCATTTAGAATTGATTAATTGATTTGTACATTAAATAGGTATTTGTGCTCAATTATTGGCAGGTTTGTTAATGGATTACTATTTAAACAATTGTGATATTTTAAATTACACGTTATTTTATAGATGCACATTTACTTAAAAGAAGAGCGCCCCTCGCATCTATTAACATATTAACAAGAAAATAAAACATTCAGGCTGTTATAATGCACAATGTGGCATTACTCTGGGTGCTTCCTAAGCTAGGGAAATCTTATTTGTTTAATAATAAGTTACCATGAATATGCAAATCTGCATCAGTGCAGTACCTCACTGCTGTCACTATTAATGAGCTGCAAATTCATGTGACAACAAAAGGAAAATCTATTTAGTGACAGATTTGTGGTTCATACCTGGCTCAAGAGAGCAACCGTCTACAGTCACATCAGTCTGCTGGAGGAAAATGTGCACATGGCATGGACGGGGTTTTCTTCAGGACTGGCAAACCAGAAACAAGCAACGGTTCTCTTCACCCCAAGGGCAGAAGGCAGTGCTGCTCCTAAGGATCCATCACACTTCCCTTACAGAAAAATGGTCTCTTCACTGTGCAATCTGGGGAGCCCGTGCAAACCACACTAACAGGTGAAATGAAGAACTAGCAAGAATGTAGGTAGGTAGATGTCATGGTGGGATACTTAAAACTTCATCTTCTTCAGATCTCTTTGGAGGTTTTTGCCCCTGACATCGCTCCAAGTGAAACCTATTGGACTCCTGTCACCTGCTCCTGCTCCTCCTTCTAGCAGAAATGCAATGGTGAATGAGCACACTGAGAAAAGGTCTGTGTCTTCACAACTATGGCATTCAACTCTTCTGCGGTGGTGCCAAGCCCTCTCCTACCACCACTGGCCTCATACTGAAGTGAAAATATGTTCTGCAAAAAATGTTAAGCAGGTAAAATGCTATTTTCCAGTTACCTTGGATCTGTGCAAATTTAAAGTAACAATGTGTGTCTTTTCCCTGTGCAAACTGATGATGCTGAATGTTTACCAACAGCCCCACAGAGCCTGGGAATGGCAGCTGCCTGCACTTACCACTCCCTGATAAATTAATGCTCAAATGATGAGTCTCATCTATAGTTTCATTATTTAGCATAGAAATGAAGGGAGGAGTCAGCTTCAAACTCTTTTGATTCATGGAGCGAGCTTGGCCCCTGGGAGCAGTTTTTAAAATAATTTCCATTCTGCTCCTGCTAACTAAAATTATAGAATCATTAAGGTTGGAAAAGACCTCCAAGATCATCAAGTCCAAATGTTAACCCAGCACTGACAAGCCCACCACTAAGCCACGTGCCTAAGCACCACATCTACCCTTCCTCTGACCCTTGCTTGCCACTCACTGCATCAGTCTTTGGCACAAGACTCCAGCTCAGCCACCACAGCAAAGCAGAAGAAATGAGAAGAGTGGCTGGAGGGAGAAATGACCCAAATGGGAAACTCCCAGGGCTGACCCCACCCTGCAGAACTCTCGGGTAAGGCAGGAAGGCGAAGGCGGGGTTCAATATTTTGGTTCTCAGCGCTGCTTAGCTCAGGGGAACCCTTCCAGCACTGCCTGTGCTGTGGCTTTTCCTCAGCTTCCCCGCCAGGCAGCTAGCCTGGAATCGGGTATTCCCTGGGATTTCCCAGCCAGCAACAAGTAAAATTTCAACAAAGCAACCTCTTCTTGCCTGCTCCAGCTGGAAATAGGGTTGCTCCCTATTGCACCAGCGGTTGTCCAACACCTCCACAGGGCAGCACAGACTCCCAGCCAGGCAAATCCGAGTGATAAGCAGGGGAAATTCAAGAAAACACCCTGGCTTTGTCCCCAACAGCATCAACACTGGGCTTTCACCTTGCAGAAGGCAAGAAACAGGATCAGCAGGGTTTTACCATCCCCAAAGGCTGCGTTTCCATTTCCTTATTTTTTTATTAACCTGGAGCAAAGCCAGCAGTGTGAAGCAAGCATGTTAGGCCCAAGGAGGATGCACAGGAAAGCGCTTTAAAGGAGAGCAGTGTGAGATCAGAAACTGAACGGCTGAACACAGCCCCTACACTGGCTGGAGCTCGCCCAGTCCCAGCTCTGTGCCCTGCAGGATCCGGGCAGTCCCAGCTCTGTGCCCTGTAGGATCCAGATAGTCCCAGCCCTGCGCCCTGCAGGATCCGGGCAGTCCCAGCGCTGTGCCCTGTAGGATCCAGATAGTCCCAGCCCTGCGCCCTGCAGGATCCGGGCAGTCCCAGCGCTGTGCCCTGTAGGATCCAGATAGTCCCAGCCCTGCGCCCTGCAGGATCCGGGCAGTCCCAGCTCTGCGCCCTGCAGGATCCAGGCAGTCCCAGTGCTGGCCAGTGTTTCACTCCCCTGCCTACACTCGCTGTCACCAAGTTCACACCCTGCTGGCACGCTGCCATCTCTCCTCTCCCAAGGTAACTCTCCCCTGGGCTTGCCTCCTACAAAGCTACACCTGCATCCAGCCTCTCCTGTGACAGTGTGTCACTCCCCTGCCTACACTCGCTGTCACCCTGCTGGCACGCTGCCATCTCTCCTCTCCCAAGGTAACTCTCCCCTGGGCTTGCCTCCTACAAAGCTACACCTGCATCCAGCCTCTCCTGTGACAGTCTCTCCCAAACCACCCAGCGGAGAGGCAGCCAAGGCAGCCTCGTGCCCCCTTCTGCTTCGCTGAACCCTCTGTGCTCGCTCAAGCACCCTGGCACAGCCAAGTCCCTTTAAAAACCTACATCCCAGAGTATAAAATGGTCACGTTATGTCAAGGGACAGCGCTGGGATCAGGTGTTCCCTGCCATGACCCTATTTTTAGAGCACAGACGCCCGGGGCAGGCACACGCGCTCGCATGACAGCAGCATGAGGCTGCTGCTGTATTTGAGCACCAGGCAGGAGCCAGCACGGAGAAAGCCCAACTGCGCCCGGTGAAGGCAGGGGAAAGCTGACTAAGCAGAGATGCTCGGGGAGCACGTGCTCAGGATTCTTTGGGGAGGAGCTGGCCAAAAGAGGAAGCCTCGTCAATCTTTTGTTTGCCCGAGGGGCTCCGGGAAAAGCGAGGTGTCTGCCACACTCCCCGGGAAGTGGCACGGAGCTGATTTATACCCAGCTCAAGCCATCCAAGCATTACACAGCTGATCAGATAAAGGTGTCTCTAACAATTGCTTCTAACATTCTCCTTTGCCTTAAATTTTCTGACCCTCTTCTTTCCGGGAAAATCAGGGGGTGAAAGCAGATGGCACTGGAGAGTACGGGGGTCTGTGTTTCAGTTCCTTGCAAAGCTGGACAGTGTTTTAAAAGGAAATCCAGCATGCACATAAAAGCTGTGCAGGAGAGACCCTCATCCTGCTTACCCAAAGTCTGGGAAAAGGATGTTGGTAGATGTGTTAGGACTAAGGATTCCCTTTCCTGTGCAGAAATGGGACTTCAGCATCCAGCAGCAGACAGCTTTTGGGCCCTTCCCTCACCTCTTGGCTCAGCTACAAAACCACCTTAACCCAGAGGAACAGCCCCACTGTAAAGCCACACAGTACAAAGGTTTGGTGAAAGACTCACCAGCAACACACCACCAGCAACTCTGAGCCTTCCCCTCCAGGGCACCTTCAGAAATGAGGCATTGCTCTCCCTTACCTTCAGCCTTCAGGACAATGGAGAAACTTCTTCCCAGATGCTTTTCCCAGACGGGCCAGCTGCTCTGCTCATGACCCTTTGGGTGGGGTCCCGGCCCCCATCAGAAGAGCAGTGCAGTTTAAACACCTCAGTGGCAATTGGCTATCATAGGACATACTGCTGTTAATAACAGCCCCAAATTAAAACTCAGTTCACAGCAAGAACGTCCTTCCACAAGGGGAAGGCAGAAAACGTCTGCCCAAGCCCTGGGAGCCCAGCCTCTTAGATACAAGTTCCTGAGCTGTACAAAAGTGACATTCTGGTCACTGTCCCTTTAGATTTAGATTCCCCCCCAAAATGTGCTCATAGCTTTAAATGCTCCACATTAAAACTAAAGCATTTCCCCTGGTACTATTTCCCTCCACTCTTCAGACTCCATTGAAAAGAGAATTCAGCCAATAGAAATTAAAAGGATGTCAAAGGAGGGAAAATGACTAAACCTACTCACAATTAACTAAAAGATGGTGCAGAAGGTATTGTGAACACCATTTTTAAACCCGTGTCCCATCAAAAGCACCCACCTGACGTTTTCTTGCAACATTGAATTTAGAAAGCCAATACAGATTGTACCCCAGATTTCATCAGCTGCTTGCCTGCATCTCTACCAGCCCTGTCCCAGTGTGGAAACTACATCCTCCTTTCATAAACATTAATGAGATGAAGCTCATGTCACAACCAAGCATGGAGTTAATGGGAGTCACTTTAGCCTCTTCATTTCTCAACAGTTTTATTGCCTTTAAGAAAATTTTTGTAAAATATAAATACAAAGGCAGAAGATTTACTTACAAAGTTAAAACACAGATCTCAAACATAAACACACAATTCAGAAAATTTAGTTTATGTACAGTTTCAAGCAACTTCAACATATGTTAGTTTTTCAATATTTTACAAGGTACAGAAAAAATAGTTCAAAGTCTTCTTTAAATAAAGAGCATAAAATGTTTAAACATATATAAACAATCCGGTTTGATGTGTGAAAACTAAATTTCACAGCTTTTAAATTAGGATATAAAAGTTCTTACAATTAGTTGATGCGTATGGATATGGTTTAATTTATATTACAAACTATTGAATTATATTCAATAGTGCTTACCTGGCCAAAGCAGGTAATTCTGTAAACAAAAAAAACGAAAATAATATCGCCAAGTGCCTTACCGAATTCTATCTCCCAAACAAGCCACACGACTTTGATCACATCACCTAGAAAAAGTATGTTCTGTGTAATCAGTGCTTTGTATGAAACAAAGTCAATGTGTGTGGGTGTGTTCTTTAAAAAAAAAATGTGTTCCGAGTAATAACAAACTTATCCCAAAGCCTGTGTGCATTTAAAGAAACATTATATAACAATTTTGTAAAAACTGATTGAAGTTAAAAAAAAATTCTTCCAAAATCCATCCAACTGGAATTCAGATCTCTTATATAAAGGAAAGATATTTTCATATTTAATAGTGTCCTTTCTTTACAGAAACAATTTCATCTGAACACATATACATAAAGAAGTAACTGTATAGAGCACTGTACATTAAACGGCCTGATGGTTCACCAGAGGATGTCGAAGGGAGGGTCCTCGTGCGGATGCAACCAGTGAAGCTCGGAGCCGAGCAGAGTCTTGAGCTCGCTTGTAAACTCTACCAAGTCCAACAGCTCTTTGCTCTCTGGGTTAAAAGCTTCAAGGTCCGTAGCACAAGAGAACAACTGGCTGAGGGAAGTCTGTTTGTAAAACTCTGCCTCTGTGATGGTGACGACCTCCAGGTTGGGGAAGTTGCAGCGGAAGATGCGAGACGACATTTTTAGCCTCTTCACCACGTCCGAGAGCAGAAGCCAGTTCCGTGGTCTGCGGAACCAAAGGAGAAAGAGGCTCCAGTAACTGACATTAAGTCACAGGATTCTTGGCTCTTCCCCACATCGCTCTGTGACAAACCCTCCCCGATCCCATGCCCACAAACAACCCCTCTGAAACCAAGGCTGTCGCTCAGGGGTCGAATATAACACATGAGCAGGTGTGTGTGTATTTATTCAGAGTACTGCTGCCTGCAGCTTTGGGGAAGGAGGGATCCAGGCATGCAGGGGCACTGGAACCTATAAAACCTGGGCTGCTCAGTGCCCATGTGGGCCAGCAGCCATCCCAGCTCATGCAGCTAAAGATTAGCCCAGCTGAACCCAACTTTCACCTCACAAATCAGGAGATGGCTTATAGTTACAACCACAAAATTCAGCACCCCTGACTTCCAGAGATACCAATATTAAATAGAAGGCAACAGTGAGTTAGTTTTTTGTCGGATAAACAACACAGTTTTTAAATTCAATCTTTGTAGTTGTCCATTTCAAGGAACTTAAGTTAAATCCATCACTCAAGTAACAAAAAACATGCTAAAACCCACACTCCTGCATGATCAATATTTAAAACAAGCTGTCATCAAAATTGGTGCAAATGGTAAACAACAGCCATTTACAAACCTAATTTATATCTTGAATATAATAGATAATACAACTTTCCAGGTCTTTGCTTATTATTAAGTATCATGCAATCTTGCCTAAGATGCTTATTTGTTTGTTCCAATTCAGAGCTTTAAACCAGTTTTGCTACAAAGTCTAGAAAAGCAGTAATGGTGTCATTTTGTCATCCACAAAAGCATGTCCACTCAGCAGCAGAACAGAAAAGCCCACGAAATACAATTAACACCTTACAACACATGATATCCAAAGTTAAGTGCTAGAAGCACTTCTGTTTTGGGAAGTTATAAACAAGATGCCTGTCTGGGATGAGGAAAGGAATTTGTGTTCCAAAGTCACTTGTCCCACTCGGGAATATGGCAGTAAAACCTCAGCCCTGACAAACCAGCTTTTTCCCCTCTCACCTCCTATTAGTTTATTTTCAAAAAACCCCATCACTTACAGTATCGATCTCTCATTTACATTACATAAATGCAAACACTTTTCCCTACCACCACAAACTGCCACCAACCCAAAGCAGATCATCCCAGCTGTTTTTACCCCAAAATCTGTATTTGTTCTTACCCCTGAGAGAGACACACTTGAATGTTGTAGCACGGTAAGGGAGGCTCATCCAAAAATTCAAATTCAAACACATCGCTGAAGCCATCTTCATCTTCATCACCTGGGCCAGGAGGATTTGCCAAGACATCAAATCCAGATTCATCTTTTGGATCTAAATAAAATTGAATAAAGGTGCTAAGTCAGCAATGAAAAGACTATTGCAGGTCTTGCTTTTTTCCCCCAATAACGTGATCTGTAAACGAAATCAGTTTGCTTCCTTCCCAGCTTCCTCCACCACAACAACAAAACAGCCCCCACCCCCACATGCCCCATGTTTTTAAAGTCTCTGCATACAAAGAAATAAAGGGCAACATTTGCTCACCGCACACAGAGCTGCCATAGAAATCCCAGTACAAACCAGGGTCATCAACACTTCGACCTTGCAGGTCAGTTAAATACTCTGGAGAGGAAAAAACAACAACAAAAACATACTGATGAGAACAAAAAGCTGGCAAGTTTAGCAGACCACGTATCACAGAGCCTCAATACACGTCCTCCATACCTTCCATCAAAAAATCCCACATCATATTCCTGGCACGCACGCTACAAACAACATATACACCATATATACAAACAGCATATATACACCATTCTCCAACATCAAATAACGACCCGCCACATCAGATAATCACCTAAGGTCTGACAGAGACAGACCCAACCTTAAGCTTCAGAAACTGAGAGCAGCATCTTATTTTTGTGAAGATGGGATGTACCACATTTTTTGGCCTTCACATTTACTCTAGACACTAACTTGAGGGCGAAACTGTGGCCCCAAATAAACTGATGAAAAAGGTTTTTCCACACAGATACGTTCAGAGGATGTAGTTCTCTTCTACAGATATAACTTGGGAGATTTACAAACTGAATTGGTGAAAAAATACTGGGATTCAGGATGCCAGGAAGTCAAAGATACTGGACTTTACTGGAGTCCCGATACACCTGTGTACCTTCTATACTGCACCATTTAAACAGGTAAAACAGATGAGAATTTAAACTCATGGACTTATATTAACACTGCAAACATGCTCAGAGGTAAGTTATTAGGGAATGCAAGTGTCTTCATCCAAAATCAAGAGGAAAAAAAACCCTAAAATCATGTTACAACATAGACATGTTTAAAGACAAGAGGCTTCAACGTATTTTTACAGTACTTCAGATATAAAGCAAGGCAGAACTGGCAAAACCAAAAATAGTCTAAGATAAAAAGCAAGACCATGGGAAAACATGAGCATGTTTAACAAACAGCTATTTGAATTGGCAAGTTTCTTATTTTCATTTCAGGCAGAAAACTGAAGGCACCGAAACAGCCCGCTGACCTCCTACCTACCTATCAAATCTGACAGTGGAATAATCCTTTTGACTTATTAAGAGTTTCAATTAGAAGGAGCCCCCAAGCATGGCTGTGCTTCCCACCTGCATCCCTCTGGGTTTTTGCAGGCAAAGAGGGAGCTACTGCAGCCCACCCCACCCCACAGCTCCTTGGCATGAAGTCACCCCTGCCAGGCAGGAGGAACTTTGGGGGACAGGGAACAACCCCCCAGCTGCCAGGACCAGAACGCCCCGTGCAGTGTGGGCACAGACCTGTGAGGAAGGTCTCCATGAGCTCACTGTGGGTCATTTTCACAATGGTCCTCCCAGAGTAGGTCGCAAGCGTTGGATCAGCACCATAGGACAGTAACAGGCGGACAATTTCCAAGTGGTCGTTTTCGACCGCATCGTGGATAGGTCTGGTGTGAAACGGAAAGAAAAACCACGGTGTTACATTTTGACTCAACAGTATTATGCAAATGTTTCTGACAAGAAACTTCTGACTGTAGATCAAAGTTATTTATAGAAAGTAACACTATTAATACAGCTGCCAATCATCCTATTGTCGGTTTTATTTGCACATCATCCCCTCCCCTCTTGTCTTCAGTCAGACTGCTCAGGGCAGATATTTCTGTTACGTCTATTCCTTGCTGTACACATTTTCGAGGGACAGTAAAATAATTACGCTGCTGTAACAGAAAGCAGGAGTTTGTGTGGAGCCTCACAAACATCATTTTGCTGCAAGTCACTCTACCGTTCCAAATCTCTGCCAATTTAACAGCGTGTTGTGGAGTAAGGCTCATTCAGCCTGCCTCTGGGCAAGCACAGAAATCAGTTACCCAAAGCTCCTAAATTATGTACACAGAAATAAGTTATGAAAATTTGCTAGGAATTAAACTTCTGAGCAGAACATCCTCTTTAAACAGTACTTGTGAATGTATTTGCAGCACAATTCAACCCTTCTAATCAGAGGAGAGAAAAACATGTTATTTTAAGTGTAGTCCACCCAGAAATTAACGTATTTTATGCAGCATGAGCAATCTATACAAGCTCAGACATAGATTTTGTGAGCCTTCAGAAGGATTATTCATTAATACACAGGCCTGCAATTCCAGGTTTAGAATTCCTTATCACTAATTATAAATCGCATTAACTTTTGCCTTTAAAATTGATTATACATAACGGGGAGTTGTCTGGAAGTAGAACATATTACCCTTCAGACTAATGAAGATGTGTTAAAATCCCATCTTTTCCTTAGAAAGGAAGTTCCTTGCAAGAGCAGGGAACTAAAACAGAGTCAAATGCCTGGACAGTGATCATGGCAGTCCAACTCAGCTCAACACTCCTTTGGGCTGTCAACACTGCTGCCCCCCAACAAGGCTTTCAAGCTCTCAGGGAGCTTGTATTTACAGGCAAGAAAGGACTTTAACCAGGATCACACACTGCCTTCCTGGAAAGCTTTCACAATGATGTTACCAGGGGAAGTCATCTGGAGGCACAGCCAAGCAAACCTCTCCGCTCCATCTCCCGATCTGCCAAGCAACCCTCGGCTGACAACCACGGCTTCAGCTCCCTCCTGCCAAGAGGTCACATCCCACCACTCCTGCCTCACAGGGCAACGTCCCCTCTATGTCACCACTGCTTTGGCATGACCTGGCATCCACGTGAGCTCAGGACAGAGGAGGGGAGGATGAAATCAGTCAGGGGAGGATGGCACACCACCATTTTCCCACCTATCACAGCACTGCTGGTAGGAGGGGGAGGAGGGTGACTCTGCTAAGTCTCAAAAAGATGTTCCAGATTTATTTTCTCCAAGTACTTTCCAGCAGGCCGTGACTTAGGGTGACTAACATCTGCTACATGTGAAAGGGTCTTGCTTGCGCTCATCTTGCTGGAAAGCTGCATGTCATACTGGTTTTGACATGTGCACAATAATCTGACTTGAGGAGGTGCACTTGGGGACTTGGTGGCTTGTTCCCTGTGGAAAGAGCGCTTATCCCATGCTGCCTGCCTCCTACACACCCCATGCCACCAACAGAGTGAAGAAGGAGGTGATCCTTGAGCTGCTGAGCACAGCCCTCAGTCCAGCTTGTGCCAACCCTCAGACCCTTGGCAGCAGAGAGCACAACATGTGGATGCCTTCAAAGCCCAACATACCACTCTCAGGAAAACCACCTTCACATTCTAAGACCAGAGAGGTCCATGAGGATCACTTGCACAGGGTCGGGATATCCCTTCTCAGTTTCTCCAGGAATGTCTCTAACGTAACACTGGAACGGATGCCTTTAAGACAGACAGTGCTGAAGGAGCCAGCATTCCCGGGATCCCCTGCAAGTCTCAGCCTCCCACCTCCACCTACTGACTCAGTGCTTCTCCACAGGGGAAGCATCACATCCAGGATCTGGTCACCGCTACATCACAGTGTCACATCCCAGGTGACACCAAGCAGGAGGCAACAAATAACAGAGGTGCTGACTCGGAGGCTGCAGAAGTATCGGGTGTTTCTTGCTGTCAGCAAGCATCTGAGGCCTGAGCTGCTGGGTCACGGCACTCTGAGCATCTACAGAAGGAAAGGTCAGCCTTGCTGCAAACCCTCCTGTCCCCCACTGGGCATGAAGCATCCCTGGCTGAGAGTCTGGCAACAGGCACCAGGAGCAGATGAGAGGTACGGCTGTTGCCAAGTGCTGGGAATGCTCTTTCTCCCCCACTCCCTCGTTTTACTGGAGTCTTTAATTTTGAATTTTTTTAAAATTTTATTTCAGAATTACAATTTTCTGGTTTTGGGAGGGGGTTGAGGAGTGTTGTGGGATTATTGGTTTGTGGGTTTTCTTGTTTGTGTTTGGGGTTTTTTTTAAACTGACTTACCTAAGTGGCTTTTGAAGCAGTAATGAATTCAAGATGATCCCTTAACTTATTAAAAACAGCATCTAAATCACCGCCCAGTGTTTCAATTGATTTAACGACACTCAGACGAGTTTATTAAAGGGTGCCTGGGCATTCCCAAGGAAGGAAAAATTGCAGCACATGGGCTGTAACTCTGTGATGGAACTTCCTCCTGCCTTTTTACAGATCACCAAGCCCATCGTGGTGGTGCAGACAGAGGCAGCAGGGCAGGCAGCGGGGCAGGCAGACCCAGATTCGTCATCTCAGAGTACACAGGGAGGCTGCCTGGGCATGAGAGGAGTTTTTATAGAGGCGTGGGGAAGGAAAGGCGTAGTAAAGCAGTGCAGAAGGAGGAAGAACAATAAATAGAAGGAAGGAAAGAAAACACTGGCAGGGAGGGGTGGGGGGAAAGGAGATTCCCCATAGATAAGTTAAGGGAGAAAAGGCCAAAACAGAGCACTGACAGACTCTTTTACTGGCTAGAACAGCTTCTTGGCAAGCCCACGAGTGGGACCATGCAAAGGCACAGCTATTTGTTTGCTTCTCCCAGCAGGGCCGGCAGAGGAGAGAGTATTCTTCAGTCTTGGCAGAGTTTAACCATCCTCTTTGTAGGATGCAAAAGCAACTACTGGAATAGGCAACTTTTTCAGATGTGGAAAAAAAAAAGATCCCTAGGAGTCCTCTCCTGGGCTGCTCTGCCCATACAATCTGTTCCGCCCTCAGCATCGTGGAAATAAACACTCTCTATCCCTAATGGTACAGTTAACGTAGCACAGCTCGTTTCTAAAACAAACCCTTCAAAAGGCCCCAGAAGGATCTGGGGACATTCGAGAGCTGCAATATCCTACAAAAGACACACATCTCAACCCTCTCTTGTGTACTGTCGAATTCTTCCTACTATTTTTACCGCCACTAGAGTTAGGAAAACATTTCACTGGGGGTTTATCATTCCACCACCAAAATTATAAACTATTTAGACCAGTCAGGGTTTGCTCTCAGCCTTTCAGGCACCACCAGAATTCTCCTCACTGCAGTAAGAGGTCCTGTAACTCGCCAAGCAATGCCATATTTTGGCGTTTTCTTTTTCTTTCCATCCGCTCCGTTACGCAAGGCTGCTCCACGGAAGAGGCAAGGCACGAGTTGCAGGAGGGCAGCTACACAGGCTGACTCTTCTTTAACGCAATTAGCTGCTGGAAGGTATGGCTCTGCCAAGACCAGCTGAAAGGACACAGGAAGAGAGCCATCTTGGCATGGCCCTCGAAGGGGAAAAAATAAAAAAGGCTGAGCTCATCAGCTGCCAGCGGGAAGGATACAGCAAAACTGGCTGCAGAGAGAGAATCCAGCGAGCAAACTCTGAAGCAATGTGGAGCCCTCGCTAACAGGCGGGGGGTGTCTTTATTTTTGGCATGCGGCTTTGTTTCTGTAGTGGCTCGGGTTCAGCTAGGGCATGCTGCAGAGGTAAGAGGAGAAGAACAGCGAGATAAGGCCAAACACACGCGGCAAACGGCCCTGCTAATGTCAGCTCGAACACCCCTTGTCGAGCTACTGCACTTGCTGGGGTCCCGTCGGGGAAGGGAAGCTCTCACCTCTTAAGCACGGTCTATTATTATTTATAGGTAAGACGATTAAGAGCCCTCAGTGACTGCAGCACCTCGGAGACAGGTTTTAAAGATCTCCAGGTTCTACAATAATCTTTGATTAGGCACTAATTGAGCAGCAGAGTGCTTGTGTATTCAGGGTCTGCAGGCACTGCATGTGGTCTATCAGCATAGGGTTTAAGGGGAAAAACATCCAAGACCTACCACATTTAGCCTGGCCAGATGTGCTGTGAATACGGCAGAGAGGGACATCCTGTGCCGAGCTGGGGCGAAGAGAAGGACTGCACCATTCCTACACCCCCGAATGCTGTCACCTCCTTGCTCCTACACCACGGTCTGGCACTTGTTTGCTTCTGGCTTCACCGAGATTTCTGATACTACGAGGAACATGGGGCTGAACGCCTGCCTCATCCCAAAACACACACATGCAAAGCCAGCAGCACTTCACACAGGCCTGAGAGACGCACAGACTTCACAGAACTTTCCTGCATCTTTCACATGCACATGGGCATGCTGTACAGACCAAAGCCATATCCTCACCAGCCACAGCTTTTCAGTGTCCTCCAAAAAGCTGACGGCAGAGGCAGCAAGAACAGAGCCCAGAGCTTCAGGTGACCCCCAGGCTGCCTCGCTAGCACAGCTGCACTAACCCAGCACCCGCAGCTGCATCACGGTTACATCACTCCTCCCTGCTGCTTTACATTAACGGGCCGAACAGAACTATACGCTTCCACTGTCACTGTCTGCAGGCCTGAGAGCTTCCACGGCACGACCAAAAGTACCTTTGGATAGGTGAGGTGGCAGAGGGGAAAATAAAAAGCATATTCAGAGTCATTAAAAAAGCAGGGGAGGAGGACAAGTCTTTGGTGGTGCGTTTGGTGGTTTTTTGGGTTTTATTTTGTGTTTGGGTTTTTTTTGTTTTGTTTTGTTCTTTTTAAGACTTTACAGTATTTCTAAGGGTTGAACATGTTCAGGAATTTAATTTTGAAACCAACACAGCTGAGGAAGACTGACACATCTTTCCTCCTAAAAGTTAAAGGAGAAAAATTTTCAAGAGAGATAT
This sequence comes from Callaeas wilsoni, assembly GCA_013398955.1. NCBI lineage: Eukaryota > Metazoa > Chordata > Aves > Passeriformes > Callaeidae > Callaeas > Callaeas wilsoni. The sequence continues at coordinate 22,266 of VWPU01017228.1, forward strand.
GGGACTTGTCTTATGAATGTCTTGACTTACTCTACAGAGACAAGAGAGGTCTGATTCTGCCAAAAGGCAGTGCATCACACAGATCAAAAGTTCCTTACAAGAGCTTCTGCTCTCTGTCCTGCCCAACTCAGACCATCTTTCCCCTGTATATTAGTTGTGTCTTGGATTCTCACTGTCTGTTGGGCAGCTTTCCAAATGAAAAGTAAGTCTGCCCTCAGAAAGGAGGCAACAGCACGCTGAGTTCTGACATTATCATCTATGATCAGATCATCATTATGTTCATTTTTAAAATCCATTTTCCCCAAAACAACTTTTCAGGGTACACTGGCCAAGTTTCTTTCTTGAAAATCAGCTCCGTCTGTGACTAGAAATCAAAGGTGGACTCTGAACTGGCGGGTGATTAAGACTGATCAGACACTTCCCGGGGATAATTTTCTATATAGGTTATTCCAGTGAGTGAGACAAAAATAATTTAGGATTCTTTTTATGGCAGCTCACCGCTGTTGCACAGGTCAGGTATTAAAGCTGAAGGCAGCAGAAAATGCGAGGCTGTTTGGCAGCCTGGAGAGCTCAGAATTCTTACAAAGAAGTGGGCGACAGAGGAGGAATCTGACAATCCAGTCGGGGTTTTAATGTTTCTCCAAAAAGCTTTCCTTTGGGCTCTGATGGGCTGGTGATGGCCCGGTAACAATGGACCATCATGAACTTTTAATGGACCATCCTAACCAGCCCTCTTTTTGTTTTCCTGACTCCTCCCTCCCCAAGTTAATAAATAAAGAGCTTAAAAACAAAAGAAGCAGGCTCTTAGTTACGCTAATTTTACCTCCCTGGCTATTTTAATGGTGATAGGGAAGGCGATAAACCATTTAAGATAACAAGCTGCAGGAGATTCGAAGAATACAAAGCGACCTGTACCCAAAATGCAGAGACTGAATAACGCTCTGCATATGCTCAGGACGAGTTACCCCAAGGTCAGCCTCGCAGAGGTGGTCAAAGAGGTGCTTTAGGAGATACACAAGAAGCTTAAAAAAAGGTCCGGAGCAGCATTTCTTTCTCCACAAAGCAAAAAAGAAAAGCTCGCTATCTATTCTGACAGCACAGGAACTAAGCACCCCTACTATTCTGTGAAGGAAACGAAAAAAAGGCTAATTCGGGATTAAAAGAAGAAAAAAGAAAAAGTAAATCCAAAATATCAAATGAGCAGATAGTTTAACAGTTCAGCAAACAACATTTTTATACAGCATACACGGGACTCGCACAGCCGATCGCCACAAAAGCCTGAAGTGCTCTCAGAAGTAACCCTGCTAACAAGGCAAACTCCACTCTTTTGGCACAGCTCAAAGGACCCGGAGGGCACATGAGCAGGGCTGCAGCTCAAGTATCACTCCTTCCTGCCCTGCAGCTGGCAATTCCACTAACGAACAAAAAACAACCGAAGCACAACTTATTAAAATTCCCAGAAGAAAAAAGAAATTACCCTGAACTCGAGTCACAACAGAAGCGTGTCCCCACTGCTTTATTAACCAGAGAGCAGAGGAGGTCACCGAGTCCCGCACGCCCCTGCCCAAGGACCAGCAACAAGGCAGCGCTACCTGCTTTGAGCATCCGAGCATGGGGAGGAGGGACAGGGGGAGGACAGAGGAGAGTGGTGCCCTCCCGGTGCCGGGCCAGGGGTGCTGCTAACCTGGTTCCATCCTGCGCGCTGCAGTTCACGTCCGCGCCGTACTCGAGGAGATGCCGCACGATGCTCAGCCAGCCTCTGGCACAGGCCTCGTGCAGGGCGCAGTAACCCGCGTTGTCGCGATGATTCACATCACACGCCTTGCTTTCCAAACAGTACAGAACCACTTCCTGGAAACAGGAGGGAAAACAGATGAACATCGAGTTATTCTTCGCTGTGTAAACGCGTAGATTTCTCTGACTTAAGGAAAAGAGGGGGGGAAAGGGGTAAAAGACAAAATCCCTATGATATGCTAAGTTACCCTCTATGAGATGGGTCAGTTAAAAGGAAAATAAAAGGGAGCTGTTGACAGTCCTGTCTGTTCAGGGGACATAGCAGAGACCATAACTCCCCCGAGCGGACTAATCTGGGCAAAGTGACATGGAGAGCTCCATATCCCGCAGGACCCTGTAACCCCCAACATCAGGAATTGTCACAGAGGGAGAACGTGCAAATTTCACAGAACTCACAATGTTCTCCCCTTCTGAGAACTTCCACATGTAAAGCTAGTGGGAAGGTTGTTACTCTTACATCTGCATTTTTTAGCAGAAAATTCTGCGAGCGCAACAGCAGCACAGCTGATGTCAGTTTGATTTTAAAAAGAAAAAGTGCACGACCCGAAACAAAACACATTTAAGACGCACAAAGGATGGTTTGCTATAGGCAAACAAAAACCAGCTCGGCTCTATCGAGATCGGGGAAATCCCATTTTCACCCACTCCGGTTTTCTGCATGCAGAAGTAAAGCCAGGCGCCGGGTTCCTGTAACGAGCCCGGCGCCGCAGGAAGCCATGTGAATTTAACACAATTCATCTTGCAGTCAAATACACCACGCTCCAGAGCCTGGGCCAGGCTCAGCTCTGCGCTGCCGTGCAGCCTTGGAACAATGACTGCTCCATCACTCAACCGAAAATTTAGGATGGCGCGAGTCTTCCTCGACTTGTGTCGGATGCAAAAGAAAGCAAAACAAAACAAAAAAAGAAAANACATTTCTAAGAGATGTTCAATGCATTAAATATCCCCCACGTTCCCAGATTAGTAGTAAACCATTAATCTTGCATTTGAGTGACATCCTTGCAAAGCCAGATACGGCACAGAGGGGGCGAGTGCTTGTTTTGCCAAAACAAGAGAATAAAACGACGTCGGGTGCAATGCATTTTTTCTTCCCGTTTCAAAATAAACCGGAAAGCCCGCAATAATCTGTGCTCTGGGTACACCTGACTCGAGAGCCAGTATCCAGGATACAGCATGAAGCTGCTCTTTTAGCAGGCCCTCACCAACCAGGCTTGAGCTGAGAGCTAATGAGCTGCCTGTCCCAGGCTCCAGAGCATCCCCTCCACCTGCCACCAGAGGTGCACCCACCTACCCCAATGCACCCACTGGTTTGACCTGGGACCCCCACAGTCCCACCTCTCACCAAAGAGGGGCTCTGAACGCTCCTGCTAATCGGCCCCAAGGCCAAAAATCAGTCCAGACCGGATACTCTTTACCCTGCACATGCTCAAGCCCGTAAGAAAGGCCTGTGCAAAATTATACTCCAGAGGTATGAATTTTCCTTCAAAACCAGACCACCCTGCCAGGCAAATTAGCAGATGGATATAGGTAGCAGAAGCAGCTGCTGTATTCAGCTCCACTTTTAGAATGCAGTTACCATTTAAAATAGATTTTGCAACTCAAAATAAAAGATGTTTCATCTATTTTTGTCAAAAGGAAAGGCTCGTCCTAGGGTGGAATACCTACTACTGGACAAAAAAGCTCATTTTGTCGGGCAATTCTGTGTTAAGAGGCTATAAGAAGAATGTCATTAACCACAAAATGTAACCATAAAGACCATAAAACTCTACATTGTTAATTAATTAAATGCCTCATTAACTTTTTTTAACATGATTTATTCAATTTACAAAAAAATTAGCCATCATTGCCGAATACAGGAACATGTGGTGCCACAAACACACTTTTGGTTTCACAAGCATTTCTCGCTAGGGTTCGGGGAAGGCTGCGAGAGTGCCACAGGGCAATTTAACATCTATTCAGGTGCTCTATTTAAACCAGCAGTCTGAAAATCACTTGCAGTTCATCCACAGAGTCAAACTAGAACATAATCAGACACCTCCACCTCTGCTGCTTGCAGTTTCTTAGCCAAACTGCAAACAGCAACATATGCACGGTCCATCCTCATACGCAAGGAGCTGCCCTTCTTATGAACTCCTTTTCCAAGGGAAGAGGTCAGCATCCCCCATGCCCCAAGAAGCACTATTCCCCCACACCAAACCTCGAAACACAGCCCTTGGGTGAGGCATTGCATGCTGAGCCTTAACACGTCCCCCCAGCATCCCACCAAACCCCTGAAGTGATGCCCATTCCTGGGCCGGATGCGGGAGCCCTAGGGGAGCTGTGCAGGGGCAGGATGATGGTCTGGAGCTCCTGCTCCTGTGGCAGTGACACTGGGAACTCCCTGTGCCTGGATAAGCCCTGCCCTCACGTGTGTTTAACTGGCCTATCACACACCATACACTCCGCTAATTTCACTGCCTTCCCAGGAAGGATTTAATAACAAACTGATAAGAGAACTTTCCGAGTCCACTGTCATGGTTTCACCCCAGCCAGCAGCCAAGCCCCAGGCAGCCACTCACTCACTCCCCCACCAGCAGGACCAGGGAGAGAATCAGAGAATCACAAGGGTCAAAGGTGGAAAACTCGTGGGCTGAGATAAAGACAGTTTAATAGGGAAAGCAAAAGCCATGCACACAAGCAAAGCAAAACAAGGCATTCATTCACTGCTTCCCATGGTTGGGCAGCTGTTCAGCCATCTCCAGGAGAGCAGGGCCCCATCCCATGTATCAGTGACTCGGGGAGAAAAACAACATCACTCAGAACGACCCTTCCTTCCTCCCCCAACTTTATCCACTGAGCCATGATGTCACACGGTCTGGAATATCCCCTCTTTGGTCAGTTTGGGTCACCTGTCCCGGCTGTGTCTCCTCCCAGCCTCCCATGCACACCAGTCTCCTCACCAGTGTGGCAGTAGGAAAAGCAGAAAAGGCCTTGGCTCTGTGTAAGCCTTGCTCATCAATAACAAAAACATCCCTATATTATCATCACTGTGTTCAGCACAAATCCAAAACACTGCCCCACACCAGCCACTGGGAAGAAAATTAACCCTACCCCAGCCAAAACCAGCACATCCAGACACACACTAAAAACCAACATGAGGCACAAAGAAAGGCAGTGTTTCTTCTCACATCAAATTCATTACACAAGCCTTTTGTAATTTTTTTCCCAAAAAGACTCTACACTCCCTGTAATTCCCTCTTCACAAAAAGTAAATTACAGTTTTAAGACTACCATTATCTCAAGTCATTTGTTTCAAATGGGGAAAACAGAATGGATTTGAGAGTGGCCATACATTGGGATGGGTTGGTAACATCCTGCTGAAGCACAGCTTGGCGCAGAAGCCTAGGAAGAAAAAGGCAAAGCTTCCAACCAGCTTCATCAGGGATTTCCAGGGCCGAAGAGCATTTGCTGCAGGGATTTCCAGGGCCGAAGAGCATTTGCTGCACTGTCTTTAAGTAGCCTTGCTGGCCACAGCGCTGCAATTTATCTGACCAGACAGAAGCTGCACTTGTCCTTCGACATTTCACACTCGCGTCAGCTTTACACACAACATCGTATCCGCTTGTGTCCTGCTTCCTGCGGTGATCTGGGGCACATCCGCGCCGTGGGACTGAGAGCGGGACAAAGGCTCATGGCCTCACAGCATTCGGGCTCCCCACGGGTCCAGGAGTGATACACACGGCTTGCCAGCACCTCTGCGTGCCGAAGGGTTTGGAGTGGGATCTCTGCACAGCCTCAGGGCATCCCTGCTGCAAAGGCAGGCAGGCTGCCAAGGGCAGGCACGAGCTCATCCGGTCTCAGGGCAATACAGCATTCCTGCCAGGGCTCAGTGGTGCCCTGCGGTGCCAGCCACTTCCAGCTCCGAGTCCTGAATCAGCACTCAGCTCCCTCTGCGAGCTGTGGCCCTGATGATGCAAACTCGTCTGCCTTCCCTGCCACTGAGCTGGCAAAGGGCCACCGGGCTGCCATCACAGCAGCCAGGGAAGCCCCCATGTACCCACCAGAGGTTGCTACCCTCCTAACAGGGGTGGCAGAAAACCGACCTGTGTACTTGCCACAGGTTACAGACCAGCATATTCCCTTGACTCATCCAGGTTTTTCTTCCATTTGTTTTTTTTTTTAACATAGAGGAATTTCTTACTTCTTGACCATTCTCATTCTTGGTGCAGACAGAGGAAATCCCCAACCAGCTGATACTGGGAAGGCATGATGGCACACAATGTTACTCACACCTTGGCAAGCCTCAGTATCCCCAGCTTTCTGCAACCAGCCAATTTGATAGCAGAGAGGTCCTGCTATCAAAGCAAACAGAGAGCCCTGGGCCCCTGCTTGAGCAAGACATCAGCCCATCACGAAGTTTGGGAGCTGCTCCCATTGAGCTGTGCTCAGCAGAGGTGCCAGGCACAGAAAGCCAAGTGCCCAAGCATACTCACCCTGACAGACCCCGTGCAGGAAGAAAATACACACCAATAGCTTGGAGCACACGCTACAACACATTTTGATTTTGGACCCACAGAAAATTAAACCATTTAAATTACGGAGAATACCACAGCAATGCTGTAACAAACACTTCTCCCAGCTAGAGCTGAAGTGCCCTGGGTAGAAGAAGCCTTTGTCTAGGGTAAACAAAACCTTTCCAATAAACCCTGCCTTCCAGAGCTGGACAAGGCCTTGCTCCCACACAAAGCTCTCTAGCTATACAAAGGGCATTCTAAGGTTTCAGCAAATCCCTAAGGCTGGGCAGGCCCCACCTGGACCTGGGCTGATGCCACCTTCCCGCGTGCGGCTCAAGCCCAGCTCCAAGGTCCAAGCAGCCCTCTCACCACCAGGGCAAAGCCTGCAGCCATCCCGAGGGCAGCAGTCGCTCTCTGCAATGAAACGCCTCTGCACCAGATCTGAAATCGAGCAGCAACGATGCTCATACCTACATCCCCATATTTCCCCAATAAAAGCGTGCTTCAAAACGGCAGAGCTAAGGGATTCATCGGTTTCTGATTTTTGTAGCAACAGGGGGCCCCTTTCATTAGACAACATTGTTCCAGCTACACCAAGCAGCTCCAGACGCAGAGTATAAAGCATGCAGAGTGCTCCTATGATGCGTCTGATCATGCAAGAGGACACTCCAAGTGCTACATCCTGTGTCACATACCAGATACTCCTTGGAGAGAAGAACAAAAAATAAAACCCTTCTCCTTAACTACACGCTCTTCATGAACAACAAAAGCAGAAAACATACAGCTCATTAAAGATCACCATAAAGATTACTTGGGAGCAAAAAAAAGAAAAGCAAAAAAGGAAGAAAAAAAAAATACATTCGTTCTGTTTGCAGATGGTTTATATTTAAAGGGAAGTGAGGGTTACCAATAAAACTTTACCCTTTTCTCATTCCTGTGGGATGCTGCTCACCCTGCATCCCTGCCAGCTGACCCAGCAGTGGTGGGGAGTCATTCCCACAGCAACCTGCCTCCGAACCCCACACGCCAGGGAAGGGAAAGCAGCAGGGGAACGGGGCTACAAGTTTCAATGACCCAACTGAAAGCTGCTACTTCGCAGAACTTCTATCTATAAAACCGGGAAGAGGATTTTTACTTTTGAAATAAAAAAAAACCCCATCATCCCGCAGGGCGCTGAGGGAGCCTTACCTCATAGCCCAGGCGTGCCGCCCGCTGCAGCAGCGTCTCCCCCGCGTTCTTGTTGACGATCAGGCGCCGCGCTTCGGGCGGCATCGGCCGGCTCGGGGTGGTCTCCTGAGGGGGGCTGGCGATGGGCAGCTGCGTGGGCTGTGGGGCCGGGAGCAGCGAGGGCGTCTGCTGCAGGCGCTCGTACGGCTTCTGCTCGTACGGCTTGGCTGGCGAGGAGTCGCAGTCTGAAGTCGGCTCCGGTCGCTTCCTGACTTTCCTCGTTACCGTTACCTGTCAAAACCATTACCGTGGGGGGGTTTTTATCTTTCTTTGCACAGTACAGTGATGGGACTGTATTTTGTCAGCAAGGAACTACACTTTTCTACTCGTACTTAATTTTTTAAGAAAGACCCGCTACAGCTTTTAAACACAAGATGCTTCACCCCTGCACCAACAGTACCTTCAACTGAGGTTAAGAAATGCAAACACAAAATGTGCAAAGCATCCACAGACAAATCTGAACGCAATCCCCGCTACCCTGCATGCACGACAGCATGTTAGTTTTAAGCAAGCTGGCTCTGCCTTCTCAGAGGCCGGTGGACAATTAAGTCTAAATAAAGATACCTTATCTTCAGCATTTTCGATATCTGTGGTATCATCCCCAGTCAGAGATGACCTCCTTCTCCTCTCCTGCAGTGCCAAGTGTTTTGTTTTACACTGACGTTTCCCTGATGGCTTCTCACACTCGCTGTATTTCGGCAGCAGAGATGCATGTTGGAAATCCTCCTCTTCGTCTGTGTACAGCCCATCTGTCTTCCGGCTTTCTTTAATTTTCTGCTGTTTGGCAGCCAACCTCGAGGCTGGAGTACAGCTTGGCTGAGCCTGCCTTTTGCTGTTTGCATTGGTGGATGAAAGGCTCTTCATGTGCGGAGACACCGGGAATACGGGCAAGCCTAAATGGGAAGGAAAGGCATTACACATCGCATGGTGCGTTAAAAGGAAAATGCATTGCTAGCACTTAACACAAGCTCCTCGACTGCTTAAGAGATCTACAATTACATTTTCAAATCATTAATATTTTAAGCGTTCCACATCCAAACTGTAAATAGCATCTCGCCCGTTGACGCTACGCTAACAGTTATCGGGCTTTAATAAAAATCCCTGAATGAAATGCCCCGCGCAGGTGCCGGGCAGCGCCGGGGCCGTACGGATGCGTGCCAGGCCAGCTTGGCAGTGCCACAGCCCGGCCACCACGGGCAGAGTGGAACCACTCCGCTGGGGGAAAAACTCTCCTCCTTACCTAGGACTGCCTGATCTGAAAGGGACCCAACTCCTCCAGCAGCCTGGGCCCAGCCCAGCTTGTCTCAGTGGGGTGTGAGTGCAGACACAGGGACGGCAAAGGAAGAGGGGACAGGAAGAAAGGTGGGAGCATGGATCAGATTTTAATGGGACAGCACAGGTAGGAATGTTGAGCTTAGCCCCAAGACGGCCATGAGACCAGGAACATCTCCTCAGCAACATTTTGACTTCAAAACCAAGCCAAGAAAGACTGCTCCAGGAGCAGTCCCTACAGAAGCTCTGTGCAAGCTCTCTATCACAAAGCACAGGGATTTTGCAGGAAAAGCAATCAGATCGTTTTTTTCCCCAAGAATTCCATCTAGAAGTGAGTCTTTCTGGGACATTGGGACAGTAAGGCCAGTGCTCTGCTGCCTGTGGCAGGATACTGGCAGGGCTGGGTTTTCTCTGGGGGTTAGCTCCAACAAGCTTGGATCCCACAATCTGGGCCACATGCAAAAAGCATGGTTAGTTTTGGGGGTTTTTTCAGAGTGCAAGCAGGCTTACAACAAAACAAGGACAGGAAAGTTGACTTTTTATAGTCTGAATTTCCCTTGGGAAGAGAATTGAGGTGACCTCAGAACCAACTCCTCTGCAGAAAAATTAAAGGTTGCTGGAAAGGAAGGGACACTTCAGCCAAACAATACCACACCACCAAGGGAAGGTGTGGAAAAAACCCCGAGCAATTGAAAGAGGCTCCCTTGCTCCGAGAAGTCTCTGAAATGATGCTACTTTCAGAACAGAAGGGATGGCAGGAGCAAATAAGCGGGTGCTCAGAGGAGAGACACCCTTACTTAAAAAGATTCAGTCCGGAACCAGTCGGTAAAAAGGAAAATAAAATCTAGAATCCTCTTGGTGGGCAGTTTCACACTTTAGTCTTCCTTTAAATAGATCTGTGAATGCAACTCACAGAAGGCTTTCTAGATTAAGGATGAAAACAGAAATCCCTCAGTTCTTTTGAGCCACTTTCTAGAAAAAGATGCATACCACGGCTTGCCAAGCAGATGTCAGGGAATTTATGGGACACATGATGTGCAGATTGTTCAGCAAAAATCATGTAAGTTTTTCAGGCTTTGCAATACTGAAGGAAGGCACCGAGTCGTAGGCTGAGCCTATGGATGCAAGGCTGTCTTTCCAACTCTGTAGACAGCATAAAGCAAGGAGTGTTTAATTCTCATGTTCTCAACTAACCTAATTGAGTAGCACGTGAAAAGCCCAACTCCAATACAGAAGTACCATCATCACCTACTTAATCACTTTCAAAAAAAAAAAAAAAGGTGGAAAAGATGGAAAGGAACAGTGAGGAGCTCTGGTGAGTGCAAATGGAACAAACTGCTGCAAGCAGAAAAACTACAACAGAATGAAAAACTCACAAGCCTGGAGAAGGACAGAAATACTGAAAGGATGGAGGAAAAAAAACACAGGAAGCTTATCTCAAAGAACTGCAGGCTTTCCCATGCAGAGATGCCGAGGCATTGAAAGCAGAAGTTTAATCACCACAAAAAATGTGTACTCCTGCCTGCAAACTCCACATCAACTGTGTGCTTCACTTTGACCCTCCACAGCGGTGACAGCAGGCACCAGGCTAAACGTGCACTAGAGCTAAGAGATGGAGAGCAGCTATGCTATGCCCAGGAGCTTCAGGATGAATAACATTGCAAGAGGCCAGCAATACACAGAAAAAGCCAAGCATCAGCCTGGGAAATCCAACACAACAGGGGTAGAAAAGCAGCAAGTGATGAATCCTGGAATCCCACCCCATCTTTCTGACCATGCAAAGAGAGAAGAAAAACAAGAGTGAGCACGAATATACCTAAATATCCATGGAAAAAAAGAAAACCCAAACCAAAAACCCCAAAAAACTCAGGCCTCTGACTGATGTGGGTTGTGGCAAGTCTGACTCAGAGCAGGACCTGTCTCCCTTCCCGCAGGAGCGGGCTGCTGAGAGGTCCGCGCGGAAAAGCAGCTGCTGCCGCGTCACCTGAATGCTCGCTTGTTCAGCTCCCAGCCCAGCAGCTGCCTCCTCCTGCCTGCCAAGCCCGCGGCCGCCACGCTGCCTGCAGCCCGAGGCAGCTCGCAGGGGCTGGCACATGCTTCCCAGTGGGCGAGATCCTCCTGGCTCCTTTCCTCAGGGCTTTTGTTTCTGCGCTCTTGGGGCTTTCTCCTCACTGGGTGAGCGGCTGCGGCTCCCCAGGGGAGCACCAGGAGAGCTGGCACTGCACCGGCAGCAGCACAGGGTTATTGCTCAGCTGGGACCCCAGCAGAGACCCGGGCTTCTGCCTTGGCCACGGGGCTGGGCAAGCAGCGCCATGTCATGAGGCTGCAGTATCCCCATGCTCGTGGACCTGCTGCACCCCGGAGACCCAGCATGGCAACGTCACTTTGCAACAGGAGCACAGAATCATAAAATGGTTTGGGTTGGAAGGGAGATCATCCCTCAAAGATCATCCAGTTCTAACGCCCTGCCATCAGCAGGGACACCTTCCACTAGACCAAACTGCTCAGAGCCCCATCCAACCTGGCCCTAAGCACTTCCAGAGACGGGGCAGCCACAATTTCTCTGTGCAGCCTGCTCCACTGCCTCACCACTCTCACAGTCAAGAATTCCTTCCTAATAACCTAATCTAAGCCTACCCTCTGTCAGTTTAAATCCGTTACCACTTGTCCTATCACTATACATCCTTGTCTAAAGTCCCTTTCCAGTTCTCTTAGAGCCCTCTTTTAGGTACTAGAAGGTGCTATAAGGTCTCCCCAGAGCCTTCTCTTCTCTGGGCTGAACAACTCCAACCCCCTCAGCCTGTCTTCACAGCAGAGGTGATCCAGCTCCCTGATTATCTTCGTGGCCTCCTCTGGACTTGCTCCAGCAGGTCCACATTCTTCCCATGTTGGGGACCCAACAACTGGACACAGCACTGCAGGTGGGGTCTTGCAGGAGCAGAGCAGAGAGACAGAATCACCTCCCTCGACCTGCTGCCCACACTGCTTTGCTTAAGTACAACTGGGGTTACAAGCTGAGAAGTCAGAAACCTTCACATTCCCAGAGATTTGCAGGCAAGGGTCGCAAATCATCCTGCTAATATTAGACTGAGGCTTCAGAGGCAGAGAGGCAACCCTCATGTCCTGTTACAGCCTGCTCCTTGGGATACAACCAGCCACTCAGCAGCAGAGACTACCACAACTGCAGGCAGTGCTTTAGCACAGAGCACAGTTGTTTCCAGCCCCAAATTAAAAAAAAAAAGCTGCAAGTGACAGTGTATATTCTCATATTGACAGTCTCTGCTTGCTTAAGGAAAGTTCAAGGACTAGTCCTGCGCAAGACAAACAAGCTGGAAGTCTCCGTGACTTCCATGAGACTGTTACGCAGAGGATTCTCTGTCACGTAACGGGGAAAAATGTCCTCATCCCAGTCAACTATGAATAAGGAGATTCAAAAGTTTACACTTCAACAGGGCTGGAGAAGCACCAGCAAAATTATCTGAATGATATCCAGTGTCTTTGTACAACGAACAGCAAGGTGCAATTTAGTCAACTTTATGGTTTTATAGCAGCTTCCACACCCAAAAGTTTTTTCATAGCCATAGGGCAACTGAACCTGAACGCCTTTGGGAATGGTGCATAAATTGGGAGCCACCTCTTTTTTCTTTCCCGAGGCCACGAGCCTGTCACTGCCACAGGAGGCATTGCAGGGGAAGGTGAGAGCATCCTTACACAATACAGCTTCTTGTTAGTGACCCTCGTTTAATCTCTACAAGGTATCGCTCTCTGAAACTACAAAGGTGAGGGGCAGGGGTGTTTGAGCCGATACCATGCTCACCAAGGCAGCACATAAAGCAAGGAAATAAGAGTCAAAGTTCCTTTTAAAACAAGTTTTGATCTCCTGCTCCACAAATCCTTTTGGAGAACCTTCCCCATCAATAAGCATCAAAGTTTGGGGGTTTCTGCCCTCAGATCATCCTACCAAGGAGAAGGAGAGATGAGGAGCTTTAGGACCAAAGGGAAGCTGATATTTTGCCTGTGACTGTTTCAGAGACACTACCAAGGAAAGTCCTCACTGGCACACAATGATCTGGACTCGGTCCTTTCCATGGCGTGGGACAAGAGGATCCACTCTCTTCATGCATCTTTCTTTTAAGGGGATCTCAGCTAAACTACAGGTTAGGCCAGCTGGAACGTCAATGTCTTCCAGTCGATGAAGCTCCCAGGTTTGTGAAGGAGGAAGGAGCCCAAATACCCTACAAAGAGCTCCTGCTCCCAGAAATAGCCTTTCCTCAAAAACAAGCAGAGAGCTTGGAGAGGTAAGAGCAGGAGAAGTGAAAGAAAAGAAAAGGGGACTGGCCTCTGTGGACTGCATGATTCCACTCCCCATCAGTTCTCTGGACAAGCTATGGCAGCAAAATATTGCAGGGAAGAAGAAAAGCACGAGAGCAGAAAACGTTCCCAGGGGCTGAGGACAGTGAGGACAGGAGAGTGACCTGTCCCCACCAATGAAAAGCTGGCAGATTGTATCCACGGGCTCTCCCCCAGGACAGGGAATCGACAGAAATGGGAGGGAAGATGAGGAAAGGAGGAAGAGGAGTGAGGGGGAAAGAAGAAGCCAAAAACAAGTAAAGGAAAGCTGATACACTTTGAGGAAGCAATCTTTCAGGAGAGAGCTGCTGGAAGGCCTCTGCCGAGGGGCCGGGAAGTGGGGTGAAAGGGGTTACAGGATGTGTTCAGGACAAACCAGCAAAGCATCCTTGTCAGGAGGAGGATGAGCTTTGCTCTTGAGCATACAGCCTGGGACAGGCAGGGACAGCCAGCAGTGCTGAGGGTGCTGGAGGCGTTGGGTTCCCGAGATCAAGAGCTGCTATAGCTGTGCTGACGCTGTTTTAGAAGCCTCACAGCCCCCCAAATCCTACATGTGGTTAAACATCCTTACACCAACTAGCAGCCCATTTGCTCCCTCTCTCACCCAAAATCATGCCCGCATTTTATGCCCCCCCCAGCTCTCCTCTAAAGTCATAAACTTCATCTTCACATGATCTATGAAAATATTTAAAGCCAAAACACACACACACGCACACACACAAACACATAGTTACACACACATACACAAACACATTTTCTTGTCTGACAAGTATCAGCTACTGTGCAATTCTTAAAAAGGAGGTGTCAGTCCTTATACAAAAGGAAATCTACAGAAATATATATATAATTAAATTTTTTTAAAAAGAAAGAAGAAAAAAAAAACTCTTGACAATTCCTTAACATCGGTGGCAGCATGCGTCACTGTAAATGCTAAAGCCAGCTGGTTTCCCTAGTAGTCTCTGCATACCTTGTTCATTGTCACTTGTTTTGAGGGACTCTTCAGACCAACTTCTATTGCTTTTGGCCTCTGACCTTTTCTTGGTGTGCCTTTCTTCTGTGAAGTCTTTGACCTTTGCAGTGGCCTCTGGCTGAACAGCCTCAGCTAAATCTTTCCTGCTTTGCCGGCCCAACTTGCCGGACGGGGATCTCTCTGGTGACACCTGCTGCTCCCATAGTTCCCTAAGATGCTGCAGGTGACGCTGCTTTTTGGGATGGAGCCCTGTTAATTCAATGCACACCTTCAGGTTGGTCACCTCATTACAATTGGGCTCTTCTAAGTGGTTAGAGGAATTGTTTGTCATTTCCCTCTCAGGCCAGTCATCTAATGGAAAAATAACTAAAAATTAATCAAAAAGCCCCCTCAACTTAAAACAAAAGCTACATTTCACTTTCGGGGCATATAGTCTCAGCTTTACCACCACACTATGCATTTTAAAGGTTCGCTCATTAAGGGTTACATGCACTACAGTAACTTGCACTGCTGTGGCTACAGTGTCCAATGACTAGTGCTTTATCCTTACATACCAAGTTTTTTTATATATACATATATATATACACATCTATATACATACATATATATACATATATATAATTTAAAGTGAAATGACAGTGCTCACATTAGTAACTAGCAAGTTCAAAAATGGAAACACATTAAGGCAAAGGGACGTTCCTTTCACAAGACATTCCTTGAGAGAGACCAAAGCAAAATGCTGTCTTACCTTTGGAGCTCTTCTTCTTTTTTGCTTTTGATATAACTTCGTCCTGCAGTTCATCCACAAAGCTTTCATTTTGGCTGCCATCATTTTGCACTCTCTCACCAGAGTGTTTACGCTTCCTGTCCAGACGTGGACATGAATGTTGGCCAAAATCTTCTGTTGGCTGGTCTTCCGCCTTTTCATATACAGAATGTCTCTCTAAATAGCATTTCTCATTTGAGACATCTTTTTCCTCTGGAGTTTCAAGAAAGTGACCTCGGTTGTTTTCTGTACTAGTAAAGTTACCTAAAAATAAAAAACAAACAACACCACAAGACCTAATAAATACAACACAATTCATTGTGAGAAGGCTTTGCTCTCTGATCTCTTCAATGTCATCTCCATCATGACTTACGGCTCATGAGGGATGCAAATAAACCCAAAATTGTACTTGGGAACAAGTCTCCTCTGCCCAGCCTAAGGGAGCAGTTTTCTCAACAGTTAAGCACAAAATCCCCAAATGCACACTACTTTGTGTTGTTTTTACATTAATTTAAGAAGCACAATATTCACTATACTTGTATCCATAGAAACATCACAATATGCTTTTTTAAATAAAGAAACATCTTTAGACACTGAAAGCACAAACCTTTTTCAGAAAGCAACCTCACCCCCCTAAACTGTGGCAAGTAACAATCCAGTTCAAAAATACCTTCCGATGACAACCAAGTATTAGTCCTCCTTTAATTCCCAATCTTTCACTAACTTCTCCCATCAAATTGCAGAGTCTGATTTGAAAGCATTCATCCCTTCTTCTGGAGATATAAATGGGATACAGAACACACACGCACGGACACAGAAATACCCCTAAGAATAGCTGTGATATTTTGCAAAAAAGCACTACTTGAATCCAAGGTTATAAAAAGGTTTCCTCACTTCAAGTGTACCTCACATGATCTGTCACCTCCTTTTAAAACAGACCTCACTTTTTTCAAGGAGTATTTCCAGCAACAGCAAGAGGGTGAGCTCTGAAAAGCTTACTAGAAACTAGTCTGACAAATTAGCCACAAAAACACCCATGCTGCCTCGCCTGCACCAACTTCAGCTTCCCTCCAATACTGTTTGCCCAAATTCAGAGACAGCCTATGCAACTTTAAATGGATGCTTGATTTCAAATTACATTTAATCACCATCTTGAATAACATTATTTTCTTGGGCTTAACGAAACTAGCAAAGGCAAGGTTAGGCAGAGATGCTGTACAGACTCCAACACAGATAATCAGCTACCATTTACAAATCTCACTAACAAGTTGGGTTTCCCACATGTTTCAGCCCTCCTGTCGTACCAATACTCCACACCTCTGCCGCTGTTTGGCAAGCATTATGTTCCATCCTACTTCCTCACGGCTCACTGTCCCTTTTCCTCTTCTTCCTTCTTGCCCTTCCTCGTTCTCCCACTTCCCTTCCTGCAAACACATCTGCTGGTTTCCCACCTGGACTCCTGACAGCTCTGTTGCCCTTCCCTCCCACAGACTCAGTCTCTTGCCCTGTTCAGCCTGGCCTTCAGCTTCTGCTCTTTCCCCTTATCAGGGCTGACCTTGCTCCCCTGCAGCCCCTTCTCCCCTCCTGTCCCCTCCAAGACCCACCACTGGCAGCGTCTGGATGCAGCCCAACTCTATCCCACCTTATCTTGACAGCACCTTCCTACAGCTCTGCCAACCCCCCCTCCTGGTTTCACGACTGTCCTTGAAATACCTGTTGTCAGTAATGGAAGGCTGAGGGGGGTGGTGAGGGGAAACTTCCCTGATGAGATTTGTCTCCACAACCTGGAAATGGCTCCAAGCAGCACCAAGGGCTCTGGGGATGTTTGTGGGCACCAGAAGACACCCCAGCATAATTTTTACACCGCTTGGGAAGCTGCCTGCAAGGCTGCTTGTAAAACAGCACAAGCTATTGGCCAAGAAAAATCAAAACAAAAGCTGATTTTCTGCAGGCGAGCAGGACGCTCGGGCTGTTCCGCTGTTTGGCGGTGCTCTTCTCCACAAGGCCGTCTGGCCAACACATGCTCCCTCCAAGACTTTAAAATGCACTTTGTCACACTTCTTCCAGCCAACAACGTTGAAATGTTCCAGAGAACAGGTATCTCAGCTTACTATAACCGTGCCTCTAAATCGCAGGGTCGCCCCAGACCAGAATGAATCTGGCAGCACCCTGTGCTCGCACATCTGGCATGCGGACGCCGCCCCACAGCTGTACCCTATAACCACACCAAAAGCACCAGCAGTCCTGTTTCACACAGCATAAAAGCAGCTGGACCAGCCACGTTTTAAGTACCACTATAGAAATAAATACGTCTATCAGATTTCATTTTACATTTTTAATGCAATCTGCCATTTTCCTCCTTTCAGAAGGAAACATTATACTTCTGTGGTCAGTTTCCCTGAAGAGATCAGGTAAGGGCATTCTCAGCCACGTTCCTGCTGTCTCAGAGTCTTCTCATCTCCAGCAGACCAACAGCTACACGCCATGGTTTATGCTGAGAGTCACTACACTGGGATAGCTTTCCTGCTCCTAACACTGTCTAGCCTGAGAAAAGGCAGGCACATCCTGACCAATTCCCAGAGAAGCTCTTGCCGGGTCAGAGGAAGTAGCAGGCTGTAGGGAGGGAGGGGTGATGGTCTTAATCTTTACGGCTTGCAGGAAACAGCAAGCCAATTCCAGCCTGCCACCACCGAAAGCAACCTGCTGCAGATTAATTCCTTCTCTATCTGCAAGAGGACTTGGCACGGGGATGCCGAGCGCCGCTCGCTCAGACCGTGCTGAAAAATAAAGAGGGGAGAGACCTCACTAACAGCTTGTCACTGTCAGCGTTCCTCCGGGGCTCCGCACGCTGGGAAGAACAGCACACACCTATCGCGGTTCATCCAAAAAGCCCTCGCTGCCAGCAGCTTCGTGACACCTTGGCCTCCGCTCCCCGGTCACATCCGAGAGGGACCCTCAGGGGAGCAGAGCTACATCTCCGCAGCTGCCGAGCCAGAAATCCCTCTCAAGGACCGCCTGCTGCACAGGCGGCTCTGAAATCCGTCCCGCTCGCTGCAGCTAAGACCATTAGGGAAGCGGCATCTCCGCGCACTAATCCCGGTTGTGTAATCATCCTGCATCGACGCGGGAGCGCAGCCCCGGCGCGGCCGCGGAGCCGCGCAGGACGCGTCCTTGCCTGCGCGCTCCGGCGCTCCTGCCTCTCCCACAGCCGGATTTTCAGCGCGAAAGAACAAAGGTCAGTCACTGCTGGGGACACGGCGCAGCCCACGGGCTGTCAGGCTCTCCTCGCAGCCTGCCCGGACACGTCGCAAGCCCAGAGGTTTTTCCCCTTGGCACAGCTGCGGCCGCCTCACGGAGCGCAGGCTCTATTAATATTTTACCACCGGATTCCACTCTGTCCTCAAACTGTTTTGCAAGCAACCGGGATCAGACGCAATGTCTCCCCAAATTAAGATATAAATGTCAACAAGAAGCACGGCAACATAAGCATAACGTGCGTGCCCAACAAGGATGAGGAGAATTTATCTGCTTTTGCTCCCACCACCCCCCTCCCGTGCCATGTATCTACAACATCCTTTTCTCTGCCTGAGGAAGAAAACAACAACAAAATACTTGGGAGTTTTCATATCATCATTATTCAAACTGTGGCGAGGTAGCCTGAAACACAGGATAAATGCTGAGTTCTCATAGCAACACACCTCTGTGAGTTAGGAGATTAAACTCCTAAATGTGTTCCTTCCTGAAGCCTCCAGTATTTGCCAGTCTCACACCAGCTGTGACAACCAGCACCAACAATTCAAACCATTTCTCACTGTCCTACCAATCTAGAAAAAAGGAAGAATTAAGAAGATGCTTCTTCACATCTGGTTTCTGTCTGAAGCAGTATCTTCTTAGTGCACGCGTTAGGATCTCACAAGAAACAGTTACACACATGCACAAACATGCTACCCAAAAAAAACTTTCTTTCATTTTTCCAGCTTCCTGTTGCTGTCAACTGCTGTCAATGAGACCAGGCCCTCCCATGCGACGCAAACAAGGAAACACATCTTAGTGTTTAAGCTGCAGGTTCTTTTGTTCAAATAACATGGCAGCTAAAAACAGCCTTTCCTCTTCCCTGGAGCAACCTCTCATTGCGCTGACTTATGCAAGGCACCCTTTATTCATCCAAGAACAGTAATGACTATCCAAATGCTAAAACCCAGTATTCAGCACGGAGATCACAACAGTAAGAAATTCCCTAAAACATCCTCAAGAGTTCAATTCTGAGTATCCCATGGGCCAGAGGGAACCCAGCTGATTTCACTTTTCCCTCCAAGTACCTCTGCTTGGGAGCTTTCCACGTTTGGTTCATTCTGCCCAAGCCTACCACACCACACGAACAAGCAACCACCACTCTCAGTGCACAAACTTATTATTTTTTTCCTTTTTTTTTTTTTCCTGCACTATGTCCTGTGGCAGGAAGGTAATAACTGACCAGGGCAAAGGACATGTTTACTGCCTCCATCTTTCATTTGTTCCAGAGTACACACAGCCCAGCAAGAAAAAAGAAAAGCAGGGCATCTCCATGCAAAGGGACACTGGCACCTCACTACAACGCTAAGACCAATTAATTGTGCAATGTGTTTTGGCACATTACACCATTTACCTTCACACATACCAACTGTACCAACTGCTTTAACTTTTTTCTCATAACCTCATGCCTTAAGATCAGGCTTTTAATATAGTGGGGTAATCTTGCCCAGCTAAGGCTTAAACAGGCAGTGTCTTTCATCCTAAAAAATTCAAGAAACAGGTAAAGTCATGCTCCGCAACCAAGAAATTCACAGTTTGTAGAATTCATTCAATCTTTCACACTTGGGTATGATTTTTAAAACCTCTGGAAGAGCTTTGTTATGAACCGACATGCGATCATCACATGCCTGTATTGATGCGTGTGTCCGTGCCAATAGCTTAAATCACTTGATCTCTGAACAATCCTATGACTCATGACATATGCATCCCATAATTTATCATGTTTGTGCTATGAAAATGCACTGGAGCAGCATTGCCTCAGCAACATTTACAAGTCACCTTGGCAACAAAGCAGCTTTGCGGCTGCTCTCAGATGCCCAGTCTCAGATGCCCAGCAAAACCAAGACAAGATGGGAGAGAACTGAAGCACTTCTACTTTACTGCTTGGCTTTAATTGCTCGGTAATTAGCTAGCATGGCTACCTACTTTAAATTGGGCCTTAAAAATTAAAACAAAAAAGGGAGGCAAAACAAAAAGCTAAAAAAACAAAAGGCCACCTCTTTTACCCTTCTCCAGAAGGCTCGATGAAGCTTAAGGAGACTCCCAGTACAGCAAAGCCATGCACTGCCAAGTCAGAGGAAAAGTTTAAGGAACCGGATATTGTGCCTCCGTGTGCTTCCAAAAAAGTCTATACATGTGCAGTACAGCTAGGAAAAACAGCAAGTCCTAGGACAAGCTTAAAAAAAAAAAGCAGTTTCCATCCCATCAAATGCTTCTGTAAGCATCACCTGCCTGTGTTATTTAGCCTTTTGTTGCACTGGTAGGTTTAGAGGAGCCAAGGGGGCAGGCAGCTGCCAGGGCCCCGATCGCTCTGGTGCTCCATGCCAAGCGCGGCTGCCACCGCGCCGAGGCGGCAGCAGGGGAGCCCTGGGAACTGGCTCCATGCCACAATCACAGTTCTGGATGCACTTTCCTTCTTCCCCGCCGACGTCAGGCAGGTGAAGTGCTGGCAGAGGTGGCAGAAGAGCTCGCTGGTTTCACTCCTGAATTCCCTCCTCACACAGGTAAAGGCACGGCTGTTTCGCTTTCAGCTGGCGCCAAACATGAAACAGGGGGAAGCAACTTTTCAAGCACCAAGATCGCTTGCAGGAGGCAGAAAGGAAACAGAAGAGGCTGCAAACCATCAGCTCGTTCCCGTTCAGGAGCTTTAAAGCCAAAAGCACCAACAGCGGTCAGAAACTGAAGGCAAAGGGAAAGCAAAGATAAGCAGCCCTGGCTCTCACCGAAGGGGAAGAGAAGGCAGAACTCGTCACCCCTTTGCCAGGCACTCAGTGAGAGATGCATTAAGGCTGCTGGTGGCTCAAGCCCCAACAGAGAGCCTGAGCCACCACAGTAGAGGCATTCAAGAGGTGTGAAACTCGGCTTCCTGATTTATCAGCTGCTATCCCGAGGGGCAGGAGGTGAACCACCACGATAAAAAACTTTTACTGAGACCTGAATCTGTACTGGTAAGTATTTGCTGCTGCCCAGGCGGGCGTACAAAAAAAGGAGCTCCCTCAGCAGAACAGATCCATGCTTTTAGGAGTTTAGACATTTGGCCAAAGTCTGAAATAGCCTGTTAAGTCAGAGCTAATTAGCAGAGGAGAGGAATGAACTAACATAAGACTGAACACACCTTCCCTGCTTCCAAGAGTTATTTAACAGTCTCAAACACATTTTAGCCAGCAGATTCAGGTGCCGGAGATCTCACTAAATGGTGAATTTACAGACAAACCATATCATCAGCCTTTTGCAAGTATGGGGGGAAGGGTTTTTCAGCATACAATTATGCTCTAACACTCATCTCCTCCACAGCCCCCTGCCGCCCCTCCACAAGCATCCCCATGTCCCTGAGCAAGCCTGCCTTCTCTCCCTGTTAATCCCCTGTGCCCTCCCTCAGCTCCACAGCCCATCATCGCTCTCTTTGCTGAACCCTCTTTACAGCCAGAACAAGCCAGCAGGACTGCTGCTGCCCTTCTAGCTTTCCTGCACATCCAAGGTGGAATTTAACAAAGGACATTACCAGGGCATCCCAAGTCCTCTGAGGAGCAAGGAAGGCTGCAATGGGGTCAGCCAGGGCAGCAGCCTGCCCAGCTCTCAGCTTTAGCAAACGGACTGCAAAGGCAGCTGTGCCTTCGTCCCCTGTGCAGCTACCTCAATATAGCCTGGAGAAGGAAAAGGCTGCCCCGCTTCCAGAGGCTCAGCCTGCCTCTCCCCACCCTGCTACCCTCTCCACCTGCACAATTAAAACTTTCCCTTGCTATTTTGCCAGGCTGATTTTTGTTGAGGCTGGTATTTCGGCAATAGCAATACCACAGTAACTTGATTTAGGTGCGTAAACGAGCAAGTATGATTGACCAGCATGCTCTCTGCCAAAAACATTAAGCAAAGACCAGAACAATAATTCAAAGTCATTAAATTGCCTGAACGAAATTTTCTACTAGCCCTACTCATGAATCTCCACCTACCGAAGAGCACACTTAACCACCGAGTTACACAGCGCGCGCGCATACACACACACACACACACAGAGCGCAGTCTGAAGTACATTTCCTCTAGTTTTGCAATGCTTTCAGCACAGATCTTTTTTTCTGAGTTGTTCAAAACAAAGCAGCAACAGAAGGAACTGATCCATTCCTTAAATACCTAGGTAAAACCAAAAAAAAAAAAAAAAAGTGGAAACTGACAGAAGCCAGATGCTTACCAAGAGCGCAAACAAAAAAAAAGTGATCTAATACCACTTACTTATTTTTAAGTTTATCTTACTTTTAGGACATTGCATTTTCCATAGTCCTCTGACACCCTGTAACAGCCTAGAGGGAACAGACGGCCCCATAGGGAATTTCACAGACTCAGCCTGCAAGAACCTGTGCCTCGTGCACATCCCCAGCCACTGCAGCAGAAGCCACCCAGGCAAAGCAGCTTCTTATCACATTTGGAGTTGTTACTGCCAGCTTTTATGGATAAGCTGGCCTAGCAGATCACATCCTTCCCCACTTCCCATCACTCTTCTGTCCTCCATCCTTGCTTTGCCTGAAGACTGCAATATTGGCTTATCTCAGTGCTACTCCAACTTCAGGAAGCTGAACTCCTTCTTGCTTTCCTCTCTTCCCCCACATCCTTTCTGTATTTAAAATATAACCTTGGACCTTTGCTTTCACTGGCTGATGTAGTACCCCATCAGTTAAAAGGAAGATCTCTCTAAGACAGTAACTCAGTGACAGACAGTCAACTATCTCCTGAAAAGCAGGTACAATGGCAACCAGAAACTTGCAAACCCCAAAACAAGCACAAAGGGTACCAGCCGTGGCAACTCAGCAGCTGCAGAGGATGAGGTCAGTGACTTTCACCAGCAACATGGTGAGAACACGAAGATTTGCTTGCTTTGCTACAAGCTGCCATGGCACAGAGACACATACACGCTTCAGAAAGCCATCTAAATTCGCTTACATCTGTCATTGTCATTTTGGTCAGCAATGGCATCTTCCAGAGCAACAGACTTTGGCTTCTTTTCACTGTTTCCTTTCAAGTTTTCCCAGTCTGCCTGGCTGAATCTGCAGACCTCTGAGTCTTTGGTAGCTGTTTGGCCTTCTCTCTCTTTCATCTCCAACTCTGAGAAGCGCATCATTGCACGCTAGAAAGAGAATTGATATGA
Source organism: Callaeas wilsoni (assembly GCA_013398955.1). Taxonomy (NCBI): domain Eukaryota; kingdom Metazoa; phylum Chordata; class Aves; order Passeriformes; family Callaeidae; genus Callaeas; species Callaeas wilsoni. Next base: position 45,563 of record VWPU01017228.1, read on the forward strand.
AAAAAAAGAGTCTTGCAATAAAAACTACTTCATTTACCTTACCTTATATGAAAGCATTTCCAAAGAAAAACTGACTCAAAACCAGGGTTTCAGATAGACAGCTAAGGGTAGGAGTTTAACACACCTGACTTGCAAAACAGTGTTCTAGCATCTTATAAGCAAATAGCCACACAATTCTTTCATATATAAGTATATATATATATAAAAGATTATATATAAATGTATATTATATACAAGACAAAAACATTCCATTTTGGAGGTAAATAGAGACAAAAACAAAAAGAAATAAAATTAAAAAAAAAAAAACAACAACACAAAACCGTACAATGAATAAAAGACGACCATGGCCCACAAACTTCCCTTTGTGTATTTGGAAATGAAATTTAACTCAAAGGTTTATGTAAGAGTCTAGTAATAAAAATTTGAAGAACTGACCTCACAGTAAGCAGCAGGTAGACATAAAATACTGTCCTCTTGTAATCCTTCCATCTATGTAATTAAAATGGGCACTCAATGGATCATTTAGATAATTTCATCCATTTTTATAAGCATAAACCAATTCTTTTCTTAACAATGCAAAACAATTTGGCTTAACTCATCTCTTCATTAAAAGTAAAACACCCTAAGAATATTCCTACACAGTATCTGTCTATCATCCCTTAGCATCAATCTCAATACTGCTCCTACTCTTCCCTAGGCGCTCTCTTGGCACCAGTGTTGCCTGAGACCCACTTATGCATGGCTGCGACTCCTCGCCATCCAACGGCACATTTGGCATACTAATCACAACTTCTGGGTACGCTGTGCTAGCTGGCACTACAGGCCAGCAGAGAAATTACAGCCAGCGCCAAGGTAACATGCATGCCTGTCCGACTCCCCTCGAAACTGCACAAACATTGAATTAACGTGCATTAACATTTGTATCACATCTTAGCAAAAGCCCTTTAAAGCTCGCTAGCCCATACATACCTATAAGCCACACATACTATTTTTTACATCACTTCACTCTCATTAACAAACTTATTTTGCTACTTAAAAGCACTTCTGGCGAGTACGCCCCAACAAAAAAATTTTCTCGTCTCCCCACCTGTGTCGCTTCTCTCAACTTTAAAAACTCAACTGTGACTTGCAACAGAGAAATAATGACAAAAAGCGCGGCGGTCGTTGGACCGCGCGGACTCACCTGCAACGCCCGCTGCTCTCGGCTGAGCTGGCTGGAGTCGGCGTAGAGTTCAGTGGTCACACACTTGAAGCGGTCACCTACATAACCAGCAGAGTTTGCGATCCTCTTGGCCAACTTAGACGGCTTGGGTTTCAGTATTTTGCCATCGGCAGACTCTGCGTCGTCAGCTCCATCTTTGGTATAGGTCTGGTTGGCATCGATGCTTGGCGGCGCGGTCCCCATGCAGAATGGCTTTGCGTCCTCCTGCACCTTGCCAAAAGCCAGAGCTGGAGCATCACTCTCGTGCGCACTTTCCAAGAAAACAGGTGAAGGCTGGACCGCCACTCTGTCTTTAGGCTGGCTCACAGATAAATCTTCTTTCCTTAAGCCGAACACTGATGAACTCTGGGCTTGCTTGAAATTATAGGTTTCGTGAACATCATTATTTCTTCCAAACTCCTCTCTCATTACAATAAAATCTCTGTGCTGAGACGCCTGCTCTGCCTTGTGCTTTGTAGGGTCATTAGTCTGATTACCGCTTTCCGTAGCAAAGCTGGCTTTCGTTACGTTTGCCTCGCTCTTAGCCTCTTGCTCGTCTCGCAGAAGATCCGGGAAGAGGTGTTTGTCGCTTTTTGCAGAGTTTTTACTATGGCCAGAGCTCTGGTGCAATTTCACGCTCTTGTCACTGGGCATTTCGAAATGCATCTTCCCGCCACTCTCCAGGAGCTCTGGCAATCGGCCCCGCAGAGCCGGGTCCTCGTAGCGGACCCTCTCGTGAGACCGTGACCTCCGTTCTGTCTTCTCCTCCTTATTGATCTCCAAAGCTGAATGCTGCAACAGCATGGGGTGCACCATCCCCACTCCCAGCGCATCCTGGTAGGTCATGAACTCCCCCCTCCCGGCCGGCAGACTGTAAGGGAGGCCAGGTTTGGGAGCCAAGTGGGTGGGGTAGAGGCTCCCGTTGGGCAGCAAGACAGGGTGCGGGTAGACATGTCCTTTCCCGTGGAGGGTGAGAGGGCTGATGGCGATCCCCTCCGGCACTGGATATGGGAGGTAGCTCCTGGGGTAGGGCAGAGGCGGGGAGCGAAACGCCTCGTTGGGTGGGAGGAAGATGGGGCTGGAGGCCAGGGCAGTCTCGGTCGCCTTGAAGTTGGCTTCCTGACCACAGGATTTGGCCACCTTACTGCTGTGTTTCGCAGGGGTGGCGACGGGCTGCCCGACGTGCTGTATAACTGAGGCGGTGCTCTCCGCAGAGCTCCGGGCCGTCTTGGCGCAATCCACGTTGGCATTGGGAGCTGGTGACGCTGATGCCGGCCGCCCCCCCGCTGACACCGTCCCCGAAACACTGCCGACCACTGCCTCCGTGCCACCCATCCTGGGGCAGGAGGAACTCCGCGGCTGTGGCATAACCCAGTCCAGTGCCTTGTTTTTCAGTTGGACATTCTTCCCAGCCTCCTCGCTGGGGCTGGGACCAGGAACGATCCAGGAGGATGGCGCCGTGCTGATAATTTCAGGCCTATAGATGGGGCAACCGTTCCCAGGAGAAATGGTTTCTTTCTGAACGATGTCACTGCCTGGCAAGTGCGTCCCCCCTCCTGCCCTTCCATGCACCAGCACCGTTGGCATAATTTTCTTACCATGGTCCGACTTGCCAGCAGCTTCCGCATCAACCACTTTCGCCGACAAGTCCAGCGGTTTGTCGGTGACGTCTTTGGTCGGGGTCTGCTTTTCCAGGAGTGGGGGAGACCTGCCGTCTTTCCGGTCGTGGCCAGCTTTCCGTGCATGGGGGGCAGATGGCAGGGGTGCCTCCCCAGCATCGCTGCCTTTGGGAAGCTTCCCATTGGAGAGGCGAGCAGGTGGAAATTCACTGCCGATGTTCACGTAGGGCTTTGGGAGCGTAACAGCAGAGGAGGGAGAGGTGGTGATCCTGGGGAAATGTTTGTGGAAATCAGCGTAGGCATCCCCAACCTGGGCAGGCAGAGGGAGGCGGGGGGACGGCCGGGGCGAGTGCGGCAGCAGGAGTGCAGGATCTGCTGGCAAGTTGGCAGGGGCTGGCTTGGCGGTGGGGACCCGGGGCTGCTTGCTGCTCTGGATGTGGGGGTAGGCATGCGTGTCAACAGGGTTGCCTGGGCTCACACCCATCTTCCACGACAAGCTCTTATCCGGACAGTGCACCAAGGGTGGGATTGCTGGTGAAGCTGAAGCAGTCGAGAGCCTCATGGGCGACGCCAGAGACGAAGGGATGTGAGGGGCAACGTAGTGGGAGGGAGGCAGGTATAAAAAACGTTCGCCGTTCGTACATACGGGTGAGTAAGCCAGGTGCTGCGGTAAGCTGTAGGTGGACTGCTGAGGTAGCAATGCCTTGTACATGTTCAACGAATACTTATTTGGTGAGTCGAGGAAAGGGTATATGGTGGGCGTCGTGCCCTCCATGTAGGGGTTTACCCAGGGGAGCCTTAGGTAACTAGCACCATTGACACCGAGGGGACTCTGCCTGTCACCTGCAGATCGGTCCAAACCCAGTGTCTCCCCTGTCGGGACAGAGTTTTTTTGTATTCCAGGTGGCGTTTTGTATATAGCGCTGAAGCCGTTCGGGGCTTTTCCAGAGACAGCTGCGCTTTCCACCGCTTCGGGGGGATTAGACTTAAACTGTATCTCTGGATTTCTTTCAGGAGTAAATCCCAGGCTGGCTATCGAACCCGTAGCATCCCGTGATTTTTCCGAGCCAAGTCCGCACAAGCTGGAATAGACAATGCTACTGGGGACTCTGAGTCCTTCTCGCATGAGCCCAGACCTGTCCATACTCAGAGCTGCAAGACTGTCAATGCGATGTGCTGTAGTCGCATCCACCTTTACAGAACAAGAAGCATGTTACTTTCACAACTCACTAACATGACTGCCATTCAAGCTACAGATAGATCAGCATTTTGGAAAAGAAACAGTAACAATGCAAACATGCTGTTTGTTGTGAAAACGTACAGAGGCTGATTACACTGGAAAATGGGAGAACAGGAACCTACGGAGCAATACGTATAACACCACAAAAATCAACACCAATCTCTCCAAATCCAAAATTCAAACAGCCAGGAACCAAGGCATGAGGACTCAAGCAGCCAGGAGTGGCCCAGAGACGATGCTCAGAGGTACAGCTCCTGTGAAACCACTGGCTCTTCAGCCCCAACCCTGCCAGAGCAAGAGGATGTGGGCTGTGGCGTGGAGACCAGAAAGAGAAGGATGAAGTCCCTCTCCTCCTCATTCTCCTCCTTCTCCAGGACCTCTCCCTCCACCGCAGCTGTGCTCTGTGGCTCACCACCACCACATGATTCATGGGGCAAGGCATCTGAGGATGCAGCATGAAGAAAGGTCCACCGTTGAGTTTCTTTCCCACCTGCTGCTCCCCATGTAGACTCAAAGAAAGGAAAACCCCACCAACTTTGCTGGAACATTGATGTTCTCAATGCCTACATGAACTTTTTTTGTTACACATGCTGGTATTCCGCACGGTATTATTCGTAACAGCAAAATTAAAAATCTGACATCATGCAACAACACACGTCACAAGGCATCAAGAGATTAACAAGATAAATAAACAAAGCCCCAACTTCACTGTTTCACAGAAAAAACTTGAATGTCCCCAAGCCCACTAGGGCTGCAAGAGGAAGGTGTTTTAATTATTTCTCCAAATAGATCATGTAATAACAGCCACGGGCAGGAGTCGCGGTGGGGAGGACAGGCACAGATTCATCTGCACCATGAAGCTTTTAACTCCTTACCACACTGTGATTCAGGTGATTTTCCTCCCTCAACTCCAGTCTGCTTTTCGGTGCATCACCATCATTAACGGGAATTTTCCTATGGAAAAACAGATGCTTACTGTTTGAAAACATCCTGCGCATCTCGCATCAGTACACTATCATATCACCTCCATATTTTGATTTCCCTAGAGAAGTCCCATGAGATAACATATTTATCCTTCTCTGTACCCATACATGGTGACTACTTTGAAAAGCAAGGACCGTTTGAAAATAAGCATAAAGGGTTTTGACAATGAGAACACACCAAGTAGATCTCAGAGCAGCCTCTTCCAAAGCAAGCAGTTTTTGTCAAGGTCTTCTCCTTTGCTCCATGCCCTTTCCTTTTTCCAGGGGGAGAATATCCCATTTTAAACATACTCTGTTCAGATACCATCCATAACCACTGCTGAGGATAAAATTAAAACGCACACGCTAATATCATATGAACATCAGCTCTTCCATGCTAAAGAGGGAGCTGCACATCTGTGCCATACCAGTGTTGCAGCACTGGGACTTGTTATCACAGAAATCACCAATAAAGAATATACCTTAGTGCCAAATTCCAAATCCCAGGGATAAAAATCGCTGACATGCAGCAGAAGGAAAGTTTCAGCATTACCCAAAAGAACTCCTTTCAATCAAAGTGCTTAAAGGCACATCAACACCATAAAACAGAAATGCGATTTTAATCTATTTGTTTTTAGAAGATTCACCTTTCCTGCAAGTAGTACATACAGTTATTATCTCTAAACAACTGGGAGGAAACTGGGGAAGGAGGGTGAGAAAGCAGAGTGAGATGCTTGGCTGTTTTCCTTCAGCTTATGTTTGTAAATAGTATTCCCTACAAAGACCAAAAACTTCCACCAGCTTTTTGGAGGCTTTTCGCACAACAGTGAGAACAAGGAATGAGAAGACAGGAAAGCACTAAAACCACGCAAAACTGGCACAGAGAACTGGAGGCACATCTGCAGCTTCTGTCCAGCATCATTTTGCTTTTTAAAAAGCTGGGATTTAAGGGAAGGGGACACCTGCCAGTGCCTGTGTCACCCCATTGAACACTGGAATTTTGCTCATCAATTGAATTATATTCAGCAGGAAAAAAGGTGGGGAGGAGCAGAAATTCACTTGTGGGAGACAGACACTACTGATCCTATTTCACATGACAAGCTGTTGGTCCAAAGGCAGGGAACACCAAGTTGCAGGCACGAGTCCCTCTGCCGCAGAGAGCCACCACATGAGCACGTGCACTATTTGCTTTAATTCCCCTTCACAAATGCAAAATAATAAATTAATTGTAAAAGCACATTCAAAGGCTGCTTTGGAGGTGTCCCCACTTCACTGACCAAGGTTGCCTGTTCAATAGTAAATCAGTATCTGCTCTACTGCTCTCAGGCACGTCTTGACTCTCTCCCTTTGCCCTCCCTCCAAGCTGGGCTGATCTCGATGCAAGGTGGCAGCTTTCTGCTCCAGTATCAGGGAAGCGAGCAAACTCCGAGACCTCGCTCTGCAGAATTACAGTGTGGTTTAACTTGCCAGAAGCTTAAATATTTACCTGTCTTCATTAATTCCACACATGCGGACCCTTTCATTGCTCATCCAGCTATGAACGTTGCCATACAGGGGAGTTGCAGAAAGCATGACGTCTTCTTAAAAATCAACGCTTCTCTTCACGGTTTTATATTCTATTTAAAAAAAAAAAGAAAAAAAGAAGAAGGAAAAAGGAAAAAAAAGTTGAGCAGATTTGTCTAGGAGGAAGTGCAAACATCACAGCGGAGCAGCCAGCCTCCCTCCGGGTAATTAATAATGAATGCAGGATTGGTGCGGGGAGTGAGCTGCCTACGTTAACCGCTAAGGGAGATACCCGGCAATAAAGGAGCAAATTGAGGGCATTTATAGGTCAGAGGAGATGGATCTTTTCCCCAGCGCGCATCCAGAAAATTAAGAATCATTCCAGGCTATCGACAAATAAAAGTTTCTCCACAGCATTTCATTTCCGCAAGAAATGACTCAGCTGGCCAAGTACACGCCAGTCTCCAAATCTTCATCTCACGTAGACTGAAACAAGGAGGGAGACTCCGTGAGCTTGCGGGAACATTCAAACAACCCACGGGCGCTCACAAAAGCCCTGCATTAGGAACACACAGAAGCAGGAGAGCATTGCAAGAACCACCACATACCGCGTGTATTAGCTACGCTGATTGCTGATAAGGCTTTTACAGGATGACTTAAAACTGACAAGACACTGCTACAGAAGGCATCTAAATAAAAACCTCCCTTTTAGCGTCTGCACATGACTAACTTGGAGAAAGGGGTTAAAAATAGTAAGTGGGTTGGCGAGCTCCCCACCCCTTGATTTGATTAAGCACAGAGCCCTGGTGGCTTCTGCATCGGAGCTGCCGCTGCTGCTGCTGCTGCTGCTGCTACTGCTGCTGTTGCTGCTGCTGCTGCTGCTGCTGCGAGTGCTTTCAGTAATTCAATGATGCCTGCTCACTCCAGGGAAAGAAATCATTAGCGGGCTCACTGGAGAAGTATTAGCAGTCCAAGAGGATCGGCGCCGTGTGCAGCCGGAGAGGCAGGTGAAAGGTAACCACATTTTCGCGTCCAGTGGCAGAGAGGGAAACGCTGTTCCTCCCCTCTACCTTGCCTAATGCCACCTCCGCTCGCATTAAATTCTAGTTTGCTGCATGAGCGAAGTGTCAGGACAAGCTGCGTTTTATTAACAGGATTATCGCGGCGCATGATTTATTCCAGTGCAAGATTTTAATTGCTCTTCGGAGGTTGAGTCGTTTCTTTTGACTGAGCTTCAGCCTGCATCCTGCTGCTAAATGCTGGGTTAATAAGTAGGGGGAGCCTTTAATGCACAGGATATCCCTCAGCTCTTCCTCTCTCACAAAAATAGAAGCCTTTAAGCAGGAGGCATGATACTCCTTTTACACACACACAAGCCAGTAACGGGCGATTGACCACTGGGAGTTTAATGCCTAACGTCTCCCAAAGCATCCATGCTTCCCCAGCAAACTCATTTCCTTTGTCAGGCTACAAAATATGCAAATGATCACTTTGGCATTTAATAGGGAAGAAGCCCAGATTGGGCCTTTAACACAATACTTCACACACGTTCAGAGAGGTTTAAGAACTGAAACGGCAGGAAAGCCTTGTTCCCCAACACTTTTTTCTCCCCTCAGAGAGGCCTTTTGTGCAAAACTCCACGTCTGGAACAAATGTATATTAATGAAACGGCGCGTTGACCCTCCTTCCTCCACAACGGTTAGCTTTTCCTAATGAAGTCCGCACAAATCGCCGCGAGGAAACAAAAATCCACGGAGGTTAGTTACCGCGCTATCATTCAAAAGGAGTTATTTCACTGGAAAGACGTTTTCTGGACAGATTTACTGGTTTCCAGATGCGCCGCTCGTAATGTTTTCAATAGAGGCAGCAGCAGCATGGAGAGAGTGATTTAAGGTTTTACGTAAGGTTAGTAGCCACCCCATGCTCTGCCTCATCTGTAAGGGACAGACGCCGGCTCAGAGAAGGGCCTCGACGGCACAGGGCCCCGCTCCTGTGCCCCACTTTCCTCTGAGGCCACAGCTCCTCAGAGGGGCTGCCTGTGCCCGCCTGGTTTCCTGGGTGGAAATGCATCATTAAGATAAGGCGAGGTGCCTGAACTAGAGCCCATCAATCCCCTGACACGTGCAGATAGCGAAATGCTGAAGTTGCATGGGGGGAGTGAGAGCTTCCCCAGCCAAAGCGGATAATCTGGAGGCCCCATGTCCCACAGCCACAACCACCCGAGCAAGGGCAAAACCTGCCCTGTCGTAGGGAGGTAGTGGGACGTCCCGGAGCCACTGGGCAGGTCACAGCCCGCGCCCCCGACGGCCGCCAGCCCCTTCCCCAAAGCCACCCCTTGTCGCTGTGCGCCCCGGGTGCGCGCGTGTGTGCGGTTATAATCATCGCCGCCCTGATGAACTTCTTGTGAACTGTTTAAAAGTGGAGGTCTGCTGAACGAGCAGCGGCGCCACTGCCAGCCATAATTTCATTGCAACAAGCAGCAGACTTTTAACTCTTCACGCACCCTTTCCCACCCACTCCCCTCTCTCCCCACAAGCAGCTGCCTTCTCGCGGGTGTCGGCTCACAGAGGACTCCAGAGGCTCGGCCAAACGCCGGTAGCGCCACAAGTGCTCTGCGCTGCGGGGACGGGGACGGGGGGGACAGTGGCGGGGGCGTGGGGGGCACCGCACCTATTTATACCCAACTTCCGCGGGGGTGGGCGCAGCCGGTCCCGTTATGCAACCCCGACGGCGGGCTGAGCGCCCCAGCGCACGGAGGAAACCGAGGACATGTCTCTCCCTCCCTCCTCCTGCCACCCATCGGGCCACCGTCAGCGCGCCCCAGGGCGGCACAGCTTCCCCCGGCCGCCCCCGCTGCGCGGCGCGGCGGGGCGCGGAGCGGGGCTCGGCAGCCGGAGCGCGCACGGCATTTCCTCCGGGAGGTGTCTGGCCGATAAAGCCATTTGCGGCTAAATATAGACGGTGATGCACGGAGGAGGGAGGGAGGGAGGAAGAGAAGGAGGGAGGCGCGGAGCGGGGGGGGAGGAGGGAAGAGCGAGACGCGCAACGCACACGCGGTTCCGCAGCGATGCCGCCGTGTGAAACCAGTTGTGAAAAGCGCCTGCAAGCACTAACCTGCCTCCCGGCGTGCTGCCGAGCGGGGCCCTGGCGTGCCGAGCCGAGCCGAGCCGAGCCGAGCCGCGCCGAGCCGGGAACACCCACCCACCTCCCGCGCTGCCCGCGCCCCGCCGGCCCCGCGCCGCAGAGGCAGGCACAGGCACACACCGCACTGCTCGGGCAGCTGATTAAAAAGGGAAACGTTTGGGTCTCCCTCGCAACGTCAACAGACTTTTGGCAGCCATTGACGCCAGCAGCAGCAAAGTTTTGTTAACACGCTCCTGGCGTGGAAACGAGAAAAACCCGATGCCCGCGGGGAGGGGGAGAAGGAGGAGGAGGAAGACTCCACTTCTCCGTGCCTCCAGGGAAAAGAGGAGGGGATGGCACTGCCACTCGGGGCAGGGCAGTCTCTACTTCTCCCCTCCCCCTCCACCCCCATGACCCCGGGGTGCCCGGCGGAGAGTTTGCGAGGTGAAAGTCTCAGCGAGGGGCGTGGGGGGTGGGAGGGGTGGGGTGGGGTGGTTGGAGGAAGCCCGGCGGTGCCGGCGGCTGCAGCGAGCCAGGAAGCGGGTCGGGAGGAGAATTGCAGCGGCGCACGAGTTCCCTTTTGGCGCCTTTACTCTTTTCCACCTCCGAGCTCCGCCTGGCAGCCCGCCAGTTTCCACTGCACAAGCCACGGAGCCGGCAGCAGCAGCGGCAGCGCAGCGGCAGCAGGCGGGGAGGGCTACGCGGGGTATAAAAAAAACCTCTGCGAGAGCCGATGGCACCGACGGAGCGCCGGGAGCTTCGGCAAACAACCCATCCTTTCGGATATTAAAAGCGATGCAGTAAATTACCGGCCTCTGATCC